>JAZKJV010000928.1:0-306315 GCA_037367405.1 Ottelia alismoides
TGGTCTCGGGGGTTTTGGGTCATAAATATTTACAATATTTTATTCTTTTTCTTTTCTTTATTTATTCTATGATTTTGACTTTAATTACAGTATTTTATACACTATTTTCATACACATGCATGAATGCTAAGATGCTCTAATTAAGGGTATTTACACGCATTTGCTAGGGAAAAAAATGCCAAAATGATAGAATAAAGATTATGAAATGTGGATTCATCATCCCCCTATATTTTACCTTTGCTAGTCCCTAGCAAACACTTATGCAATAAGTGCAAAAAGAAAAAGAAAGAAAAGAAAAGGAAGAAAGTGTATTAAATTTAATTATCAAACTTGTCTTCACAAATCAAAGTTTGGAGCTTAAGTCGGACCATTGGAATTTATTGCGGACGGAACCTCAATGAGAATCGGAATTGAAATCCAACAGCCTTCGAGAATCCCAAAACTCTGCTCAAGTCTCCTCAATAGCCAGGTCAGAAATATTTTAACTCATACGCAAACCCTTACGACTATGAATCTGACTCGTACAGTGTAAGTGATGGTGGCTCTTCCCAACTGAAATGACAAAGAGACTGACTTCTCCAATATGAAAACCCAATGATTCCCCAATCCAACAACTCATCCCTCAAGGAGCAGGGTATTCCCTTCTAAATTCAAGTTGCAACCAGCCCAAGAGGAGAGGGTGAAGAGAAGAATGGACGGCAACCAATGTAGCTACCTATCCTAGGATGCAAGACCAGTGTAGTCAAGTCATCCAGTTGCAGGCTCACATGTCTTGACTTTGAAGCACAAGCTTGCTTATTTGACTTTACAACATATGTATACTCCGACAAGCATTTTTATTTTTGTACATGCCTGTCCACTTTTTGGGAGTTTTTGTTTTTTGCATTTTTTTGAATATTATATACAACAGCATTTACATAGGGAGTGTTTCCTCTTGAGCCAGTAGACTATCCCTCTTTTTGAAGCTTTATTGCAACACACGATCTCCTATCCTCGAAACTCATCATTACTGGACGGGTTGGGGCCATTTCCCTCCCTAGAGGAGGACAAGTGTTTCCACCTGTGTGCGTCTCATACCGGCAAATCCAGCCCCCTCACCACTCCAACTGAGTTGAGCCATGTGAAAGGTGCAAGTGTCCAAGTTAGGTCATTATCAACAAGAGTCATGCGTATGCTTCGAAATACTCTACTTAGACAGTCAAGAATCCATTGAACCAAGTCCCGTGATCCTCAAAGAATTAAGTCAACTAGACCTGAAGTACCTCAATTCCAGCTCCTATAAGGTTCCTGTTAATTAGGTAGATTTAAAGGTCCAATCAAGCTCCAATCTTCGGATTTTACTTAGACTCGTTCAATTATCAAACTCAATCCGAAAAATGCTCATGCTATGCAATGTGATGCTGAAAATATTTTTGTGATGCAATTTTCAAAGATTTTGAACTTTTTATGGGTTTTTGAAAGATGATGATGCATATGCAAATTTTAGATTTTTCAAAGAGGTTTTTCAAATGTTTTTGGATTTTAATTTTGCAAATGTTTTTGGGATTTTTGAAAACAAAAGGTTTTGGCTAAATACTAGGTACAAATAGTTACACGGGAGTTCATCTTATATATACAAGAAGTGGATTTTAAGAATTTACAAGGGTAAGTGGTCAATTTTATAAGTATATATACAGTGGATTTTTGTGCGATGTATATATTCCTCAAACTTATTTGACACAGTTTTTTCAAACAATTTTGAAAACTATAGTCCAAAATAATTTTTACAAACAATTTTTACAAACATGTACACACATTTGAAAATCATTTTGCAATAGGCTTTCCAAACAGTATATATAGATTTTTCACATATTTTTGCAAATATTTTTCAAACCATTTGCAAATCATTTTTCAAACATTTTATTTCACACAAAGAAAATAAATTTTTACAAACCACATATTTTTACAAAGGTTAAAAATATATAACAAAACGTTTTTCAAAAATAGTTTTCAAAGGATTTTTCACAACGATTTTCAAACTATTTTTCAAACATTTTGCAAAAAACATTTTCACCCGATTTATTAATCAGTATATACAAAAAGAACTTGAGGAATGATAACATCTTTTTATTAAGGTTTTTAATGAATTTTTAAAGAATGATTAGCTGTAATTATTAAGAAAATACAAAAGTACGAGTTATGGCTAAAGTATATACACAGTATATACGACCCCCCTATACTTAGCTTGAGCTATGTCCTCATAGATCGGAGAGAGAAGAGAAGACATAACTCGTATTAAGTATAGAAAAGTCTAACGAATAAATGAATAAGAGATAAATGAATAAACCAATGAGAAGTTGACCGTCCCCCCTATAGTTAGGATCAAATAATCCTAAGTATAGCAGACTGTACACAAAGTAGGGAGGGTCAAGGGTGGGAATGAACAGATCGTACTCAGATTGTCTCCCCCTATACTTAGGGTAAGATATCCCTAAGTATAGACAAAAGAGGAAACAATGGAGAGGAATCAAAGAATAGAACACTCGGGGGTGCACACCACCCTATACTTAGGACAGAGTACACCCTAAGTATAGAAAACTGTCTACAAGGGGCGACACCTTTTCGATAGATACAGAAGATAAAAAAGGAAAAGAAGAAAAGAAAGAAAAAGATGAAAAGATATCAACAGATGGATCTATACAGCGGAAGATGGAAGTGATAACCATGTACGAGATGCAAATGATCCGAATCAAGGAACACATCTCATACCAGAAGAATAGGGGCAACGTCAGCGGTCGGCGGATCATGATCTAGATATAGCTTCAGGCGCTGACCGTTGACACGAAAGGTAGATGAAGATGACGGTTCGGATATGTCAATACTGCCATTGTCATGTACCTTCCTGACCACCTAAGGACCTTTCCACTTGCTCTGTAATTTCACTGGAAATAATTTCAGCCTGGAATCGAACAACCATACGCGTTGATCTGGCTCAAACTGTTTATGGCTGATATGGGAATCGTGCCATGTCTTCACTTTCTCCTTATACAGTAGTCTACTAGAAAAGGCTGTATCTCTCAACTCCTCCAGGGCTGCCAACTCTGCTCTTCTCTGTCCTCCTATACTCTCGGGATCTAGCAGTAACTCAGTGACTGCCCAAAATGATTTATGCTTGATTTCCACTGGCAGATGGCACGGCTTACCATAGACGAGACGAAAAGGAGATGTCCCTAATGGATTTTTGAAGGAGGTCCGATAGGCCCACAAGACCGAGTCCAAAAAGCTGTGACCAGTCCTTTCGGTCTGGGCGGACAACCTTCTATAAGATCGTCTTGATCTCCATGTTCGATACTTCGGCAAGACCATTAGTCTGAGGGTGATATGGCGTGGCAACACGATGGTCAATGCTGAACTCGTCTGCAAGGGCCCTGACTTTATCATTAATGAAATGAGACCCCCCATCTGAAATCAGAACTCTGGGTACCCCGAACCGTGAAATAATATTTTTCCTCAAAAATTTACACACAATTTTAGCATCTGCGGCTCGGGCGGGGATGGCCTCAACCCAACGGCTAACATAATCTACAGTGAGCAAAATGTGTTCGAATCCCTGACTCTTACGAAATGGGCCCATGAAATCAATCCCCCATGCATCAAAAACCTCACAAAAGTGAATGGGCTGCATGGGCATCATGTCTCTCTGTCCGCAGGTACCCATCTTCTAACAGTCAGTACACCTCTTCACGAATTCATCTGAATCCTTGAATAGGGTAGGCCACCAAAGGCTGGATTGAAGCACCTTATGTGATGTCCTTCTCCCAGAATGATGTCCTCCTGCCTCAAGCTTGTGGCAATATGTGAGGACGCTATACTGCTTTTCTTGTGGAATGCACCTCCTCCAGATGCTATCCCCTCCTTCATGATAAAAGGACGGGATCCTCCCAATGGTAAAACTTGGCCTTAGCTAGGAAGGTCTCAAGTTTCTGCCTGGGCCAACCCTGGGGAACCGTCTTGGCAACAAGATAATTTACAAAGTTGGCATACCATGGGAGTGAGGCGACAACCAAGATCGCCTCGTCCGGAAATGTCTATGTGATAGGTGCACTGGGCTCAGATTCCTCAAGGTTCTCTAAGCGGGAAAAGATGATCCGCCACCACATTCTTAACTCCAGGTTTGTCCTTAATCTCAATATCAAATTCCTGTAGCAGAAGGATCCATCTGGTAAGGCGAGCTTTGGCATTCTTCTTGGCCATTAAGTACCGGATGGTGATGTAATCTGTATAGATGGTCACTCTAGATCTGAGAATATAAGATCGATACTTATCCAGAGCAAAGACTACGACCAGCATCTCTTTCTTTGTCACAGTATAATTCCGTTGAGCGGCATCCAAAGTCCGGCTGGCGTAGTGAATGGCAAACGACAATCCATCCCTCCTCTGTCCAAGCACAGCCCCAACAGCAAAATCAGAAGCATCTGTCATGATCTCGAATGGGAGAGACCAATCGGGTGGCTAAAGGACAGGAGCCGTGACAACCATACTCTTGAGAGTCTCAAAAGACGGGCAAATCAGTAAGCGGTCGGGCAATTCGACTGAAGTCATGAATAAACTGTCGGTAGAAACCGACATGCCCTAGAAAAGACCGCAATTGACGTAGATTGGACGATGGATTGAGTTTTCTAATGATATCCACCTTGGCCGGATCAACCTCCATGCCCCTGTCGGAGATGATATGACCAAGGACCGTCCCTTGAGTCACCATAAAATGACTCTTCTCCCAAGACAAGACAAGATTGACCTCTATGCAGTGCTGAAGCACGCGGTCTAGGCAGTCAAGACAAGCATCAAACCCATATTCATTGACCGAAAAGTCATCCATGAAGACCTCTAAGCAATCACCCACCATGTCCGAGAAAATGGACAACATGCACCTTTGAAATGTCGCAGGAGCGTTACATAGACCAAAGGGCATCCGTCTAAAAGCATAAGTCCCAAACGGACAGTGAATGTCGTTTTCTCCTGGTTTTCGGGTGCAATGGCCACTTGGTTATAACCGGAGTACCCGTCAAGAAAACAGTAGTGACTCTTCCAGCCAGTATCTAGATAATCTGATAATGAATGGCAGTGGAAAATGATCCTTCTTGGTGGACTGATTCAATCGTCTGTAATCCACACAGACCCTCCAAGAAGTTGGTACCCAGGTAGCTATCTCCTCTCCAGACTCATTCACAACTGTAGTGATGCCCGTCTTCTTGGGCACCACATGTAATGGACTAACCCACTTGGAGTCGGAGATGGGGTAGATAAAATCGGTACTCCACCACCTTGATATTTCTTTCATAACCACATCTCGAAGATTCGGGTTCAGCCGTTGCTGGAACTCACGCGACGGCCTAAAGTCCTCCTCAAGATAAATGTGGTGGGAGCACAGAGCCGGACTAATCCCCTAGAGATCAGCTATACTCCATCCTATCACCCTGCGGTTTCTTTCAAAAACCTCCATCAGACGAGATTCTTGTTCTCCAGTCAAACCTGTTGAGATAATGACTGGGTGCATATCTGGCTCACCCGCAAGGAATCTATACTTCAGCGACTGCGGAAAGGGTTTCAGTTCTGGACAACTGGGCAGTGGCAGATCTGGCTTCTGGTATGTCTTCGTGAAGGCGACCAGGTCTGCATGTGAGAACTCTCGTTGTACATGAATATCTGACGAAGGGAACCCTGCTGAGTCATCTACGAACTGTACTGGCTCACACTCCGTCCTAGCTGTCGGCTCAGAAGGAATCAGACACGACAAATATTCATCGAAATCATCCCAATCAATGTCTGAATCCGAGGGATCTGAAGTAGATGAGCAAGAATGAAAATCTGCACTACATGTCCCACAACTGTCAGCCTCAAATGTATCCTCGTCCAGGGGTGTGCTCTCCAGGCTCTCAACTGCCATAAGCCGTAAATATAGTGAATCTGTAGGCAAGGCGAGGGTCTGTGCTACCGAATCTGTCCAAATAGATTCATCATCTGTCATCACAAAACCACACTCCTGGTGGATGTCTAGCTCATCCTCTGTCATCTGCTCAATATCACTGGACTGCTCTGAGCAGGCTAGTTCTCTCGCTCTGGTCTCGTCGATCGTCTCTATTTGTATGCTCTCGCCCTATATGCGAAAGCACACCGTCCCACTGTCATGATCGGATACCGCCTTGGTAGTGGCCAAGAACGGGCGTCCAAGTATGATGGGGGCTTCGGTTACCGACTCAGAGATCTCCATATCCAATACAACAAAGTCCACGGGGAATTTCAAGCCCTGAATGGTAACGACCACGTCTCTCAACAACCCCTTCAGCCTCTTAGTTGACCTATCAGCAAACTGAAGGATTTTCCTGCTCCGAAGAAGAGGACCAAACTCGAATCGGTCGAGTAAGGCTGTCGGAAGGAGGTTGATCGAAGATCCGCTGTCTAATAGAGTACGATCGAACCGCTGCTCCTGAATCTCACATCTGGCATAGGGGGCTCCTGCATCAGGTCTCTTGGCTGGCAATTTGTTCTTAATAGTGCAGCAAGTATTATGAGTGAGCACATGAATCTGATCTCTATATCTCCTCTTCCTGTGGACTATAGTTTTCTCTTTCAAGTTCTTTTTGAAGAGGGGGATATGCTCAAGTGCTTCCTGTAGAGTCAGCTGAATGTGGAATCTATCAATCATCTGATTGCTGAACTCTACCTGTTGGGTCTTTTTAGGATTTTCTCTTTTATTCCCCTTCGCCTGGTGAAGTGCTTCGGGGAAGGGGATGGAAGGGGCCTCCTCAGATGGAGGGCTAGGAATAGGTTCCTGTGCCTGTGAGGGAATCGAATCCATACAATGATCATCATGCAACACATATGGATCTGAAGTATACACAGAAGCCTTTTCTTTATTCATATTTTTGTTCTTTTTCTTGTTACCACAGTCATGAGATACAAAAGGTGGTAACACCACAGAAGGAAGCTCAACAAAAGTGGAAGTGGTGGCTTCAGTACCACCCATGGCACCTGTCTTCGCGGCATCAGCACCGCGCTCTGGCTCTGCATCAAAAATGGTGGCATCAGCACCACCGTCTGCATCTGGTGTCACGACGGCCTCAGTACCGTCGTCTGGATTTCCATCATTGGTGGCATCAGCACCACCGTCATCAACATCATCAACGGCATCAGCACCGCTACTCGGCTCATCTGGCGCTCGTGGTTCTGCCTGTAGCTGTCGCTCAGATGAGGCGCCGCCGGCTGGCATCCTACCGCTCCTAGTAGTCACAAAATCGGCATCATACAAAGAAGAAGACATGTCACTCAAATAATCACTAGGAAAGGTATCCTCTGTAAACTGTACCTGCTCAGACTTTCTTTTCAGACTGTTAGGATTAGGCTCAATCTGAGCTGGTATGGCGGCTTTGCCCTTGATTAAATCCCTCACCTCCTGCCGAAACTCATCCATGTCTCGCCGGTAGGATTCCCGATGTTCAGAGAGAAATCTAGCGAGATCATCTAATGCCGGGTTCTCGAAGACAGGTGCCTGAGAACCGGATGTATTCCTATGATGGAAATGAGGTTGTTGCTGGGAGGAGAAGTGCTCACGAGGCTGGGGATATGATTGTTGAGGCTGCTGACGCTGCATCCAATACTGATTGTGATAGGCGGGACGAGGACGATGCTAGTTCTGTTGCTGGGCATACTGGGGTTGCTGATGTTGCTGCTGGCTGTTCTGATACCCTGGAGCGGGAGGTTGCTGCTGGAAGGAGGTGCCACTAGTGGTCCAATGGAATCCGGGGTGATTTCGACGAAACCCGGGCTGCTATGGGTACCGGTCGTACCAAATCCCATTGACTTCCATCAATGGCTCCTACTCGAAGGATGGTAGAGGTAGAACTGACAGTGGCTGATCCGGCTGATAGACCACCATCTGAGTGTCCTGAGATGGTGGCTCCGATGGGTAATATATACTGTAGCTGCTGGACCGGCTCTGCCTGGATATGGTTGACCTGGCAGTAGGGATGAAAACGAATGTGAATACATTCGTATCCGATCCGCTATCGTATTCGTTTTATACATATTTTGACATTCGTATTCGTATTTGTTTTAAAATGGATGCGGATATGGATATCACTTTAACATTCGTTAATATTTGCATTCGTATTCGTATATTCGTTTTCGAACATAAGTATAGTAATATATTTATTTTTAAATGTGCATAACAACATTTTATGATTGCATTCACCATTGTTGATATAATTGTTATGAAATTACAATATCTAGTATATCTATTTTATGTTTAAATCATCCTAAATATGTATATTAGTAAATTATTTCTGTTATTATTCGCATCTGATTCGTATTCGTTTTACATTCGTATTCATTTTTAAGGATATGGTAACACATTTTTCACATTCGTCAATATTCGTATCCGCATTCGTATTCGCATTTTAAAATGGACAAGGATACGATTATGTATATATTCATATCCGTATCCGATCGTTGTCATCCCTACCTGGCGGTATGAGGCAGAGGGTTGGGTTGAGCTGCTACTACTGGGATCAACTCGTGACCTAGGAGGTTGCTGGATAGACGTCTATGCCTCCTGGATGTAAAGAATTTGCGTCTTCAGGTCACTCATTGTCTTGGTAATCTGGTCCATCTGGGCCAGTCCCTACGTCTGCTTCTTCTCAAGGATCTCAGACGGTCCAACTTCTCACTAATGATGCCCATGTCGGCTGCGGCTGATTCGGCTTGGGTTGCGGCTGCCGACGGAGTGTGGGGACCGGCATCGATGCGGGCCATCCTCTGAAATTATACCGCTCCTTGGGGGGATTTCTATTGCGTGTAGACGCGGGCTTGGGCCATGACTGTCGAGTTCTCTGCCATCCCTTCATAGATGGCCCAAACGTCGTCTTCACCCTTGGAAAAATAGGACCCACCGCAAGAGGCGCTTACAAGCCTCTGCAGCTCCGGTGTCAGCCCACAAAAGAAACTTTGGACTAAGTTGGGCTTTGATATGTCATGATGTGGACACCGGTCAATGATCTCTCTAAAGCGATCCCAAGCTTCATGGAAATATTCATTCGGGATCATTGTGAAGTTGCTAATCATAGCTCGCGCTGCATTCGTCCGGCCGAGAGGATAATACTTCTTCAAGGAGGCGGTCCGGAGTTGTGCCCAAGTGTCGACGAAGCTCCCCAAATGTTTCAGCCAGCAAGCGGCTCTATCAACCAAAGAGAATGGGAAAGCTATCATCTTGATGGTGTCCTCAGTCATCAGCCTGTCATGAATTGTGCTGCAGATCATTTCGAATTCTTGAAGATGGAGGTGTGGCTCTTCGGTCGGCAGCCCATGGAATTTAGGCAGAAACTGAATAGTATGTGGGCGAAGCTCTAAGTCTCCATGGATGGGAGGGAGTCGGATCCACCGATGAGTGAGGGAGGCTGCTGGATTATGCAATTCTCTCATGATGGTCTGCGGCAGCCTCTCCTGGTTGGGTTCTCCTCCCTGTTCTCTACAACTGGTATATCACCTCCACCGCCCCCAGGTCTGTTTTCTCGCATGTGCGCGATCTCTCTCATGAGGTCACACATAAAGACTCCCTGATCTCGGATCTGCCTCTGCATAGTCTCCAGGGATGCTAGCAATGAATTGTTGATGGCTGCTTGATCATATAAGAATGGAGGGTGCTCATGCTCATCTGGGTGTTCTCCTCTGTCTGCCATGTCTGGATTCTCTGAAAATGCAAAAGAACCCATCTCAGGTGCCGTCAAATGATCTGAGCTCTGTGATGCACTAAATTCTAAAGCTCTTGGACTGGTGGAAGGAGAAGGGTGGTCAAGGGGGAACAGGGTGGAAGCGAACTCGGGCTCGGAGAGTGGTTCTGGACTCTCCGAGGTTGTCCTAGATGAATAGGGAGGAGTGCTGGATAGCGGTGCCGACAAGGTCGCCTAAGAGATCTCCGTCCCATCATCTTGATTATTGAGAAGACTAAGGCTGAGAAATGAAGAAGAAGGTAGCAAAATTGCGCACAATTGTGCGGTGTTTTTTATCTTGACCTAAATGTGACTAGCAATCAAACACAAAACAAGGAGATTCACCAACTCAACGCATGAAGCCGTGAAGGTTCGGCTTTTATCTTTGTAGTTTTTAGCTTGAATTCAGAAAGTTATCTTTCAACGAGTCCTTAGAGCGCTACGCCTATAGGCGCGAGAGTACTGCCGGAAGAGTATCCCGTACTTGTCCTCCTCCTGTGTAACATGTAGTCTGCACTTTTTGAGGTCCTTGTAACCCTTCCTGGATCCCTACTCAGCCAAAGAAATAGGGAAAGGAAGTCAATAGGCGAAACCAATACTTCGGAACTCCTCGACAACGGTGCCATTTGATTTAGCGGAAATTTGGTGGTCTTAAGTTCCACACAAGGCAGGAACTCAGTCGAAGCGTTGACCATGCAAAACTCCCAACTAAAGTTGACAATGAACCCACAATCAAATATCAAACTATGACAAACAATGTGGAGTCAAATTTATTTTTAACTCTACATAAAAGATGTATAGGTGCAAGTATGTAGAGAGTTAGAACACATGGAGCAAGGCAGGATAGATCACGAAATGATGCACAAAAATGTGAGGTGATTTGTTGTCTACCCTATGCAAATGTTTTTGTGGGTTTTTAACTTTATATTTTTTATTTTTAATTTTTAATTTTGTATTTTAGTTTTTGAGTTTTTTGATTTTGTATTTTCTTTTTATATTTTATATTTTTATATTTTCGTTTCAATGATATAGTATATATACATTATAAGGAAAGAGGGGATAGGGTATTTATAAAAATAGGTAAAAATCAAAAATTAGGGAATAAAATATTTTTTGTCTTCTTATGTTTTTTTACTGTTTTTGTGATTTTTGAGAATTTTTCAGAATGTTTTTGGTATTTTCAAAAGTGTAAATACAAGAAAACAGTGATATACACTACTGGCCGAAATTAAAATGGGAATGAAAAATAGTAAACAGTGGCAAAATTTTCCCATTTAATTTTAAAGTAAAGACAATAAAATAGAGAAACTACGAACCTGAGTTTATATTTTTAGGATTTTTCTAGGATTTTTTAGATATTTATGAAGATTTTTAGGTTTTTCTAATTTTTATGGTTTTCGTTTTGAAATTTTTAATGATTTTTGGGTTGACACTAGAACGCAATAAAATAGACAATAGTTAGTTTTTTTGGAATTTTTCAAGGTGTTTTAATAATTTTATGGGTTTTCTAAGACAAACAACGACAAAAATGCATGTTTTTGATTTTTAATAAATATGAAAATACAATAAAAATGAAATGCAAAAGCATAGCATGAATGAGCAAGTAAACATGAGCCTAAATCAATTTTTGTGGAATTTTTTGAGTTAAAATGATCCACTAAATAAATAAGACAAGCACACAAAAATACTAAGCCTGGCAGAGGTATAAGTGCAAATACGCAAACATCCAGGGGCTAAGCTGCAATTTTCACGCAAAATTTATAACTAAATATCACATTTAATAGACTAAATACAAAATACAAGACCCGCAGGGATATCCTTGTAGATTACCCACCAGGGCGCGTGACTAGCACGCGTTTGGGAGGGACCTAGGTGTAATTTCCAAAAACCCGAGGGATTCAATGCAAATATTCCAAAACTTTTACACGTAATACAAAAGTTATTGGACCTAGACGAAATGCTAAAACCCTTAAGGGGTCCTGTGCAAAATGCCCTTCACCTCACATGTACTGGTTACGTGAGGTGATGTGGCCAGGACCTACTTGCAAAAATGGAAAGTTCAGGGGCCTAGGTTTAAGTTTTACAAAACTTTTTGAACTACAGAGAAATGTTTAGAGACTAAATAGAAATACAAAAATGTGGGGGGTAAAGTTTGCAAAATACCCCTCGCGCGCGATCCGACGGCGAGCGCGTCTTCACTAATACACGTGGCGGCGATCCAACGGCCCGTACCCCTTCGCGTTGTGCGGCTGAGATTAGATCTCCCTCGGATGATCTGACAGTTGATGCGTGAGGAGATCGGACGGTAGTTGTGCAACCTGGAGCATCGGCCCGATCCTACGGCTGGGAGACGCTGAGGAAGAACAGAGAAGAACGCCGGCGAGGCGAACTTCCCCGAGGCTAATCTCCGAGCTCCGGTGGCTTTTGAGCTTCAAAATGGGGTTGCGGCCTCCTGGAAGCATTCTTTAGCTGCTAGTGGGCCCAAAAAGCCTCGGCGGTGGCTGAGGTTCACTGGAGATGCTGGCAGAGCTGGGAGAGCTCGAGCAGCTCCGGCGAAGGGCAAAATGGCCCCCAGGCGTGCGATAGAGTCCAAGCACCTGCAAAACAAAGTGAGAGGACCCAGGGCAATCTGCTTGGGTCCCGCAGTGGCGAAAAGGTGGCGCGAAACGATATGGAGGTGGTCGACCGGAGGGGCGCTCTGGCGATGTTGGAATGGGTGAAGATTCGATCGACGAAACTTAGAATTTCTAGAGGGCTTTTGATCCTAAGGCTATGGCTAAGAAAAAGCGAAAGAAAATGAGGGAAATGGGGGCTACCTCAACGGTGATGACCGGAGGGAAGGGGTACCTCGACTACCGGAGTTGGGGGAGGTCGTGTAGCCACCTCAGGCTATGCTCGACCGACCTGAAACACTCAAGAGGGAGTTGTCACCTTCCTCGAGCGTTTGGGCGCAAGAACAGAGCTACACCTATGGAGTGAGGGGTTCAAATTTGAAATTGAAGTCGGGGGTCCATTATATTGGGTTTGACCTGACGACTAAGGTGCTCCAAAGATCGAGGTGGGTAGCTCGATGCAGCGATCCACATATCGAAGCATACCCCTAGCGAGCATGAAGGATGAACGAGGAACAAGATTGCAGAAGGAGTTGACACCAAAAGATGGAAGGAATGGCCTCGGTAAATCCGCAAAGCGGACGAAAAACAAGGTTCTGGCGGGTCTACAGGAGCTAGGGTCAGACAGTTAACTGAGGTCAACTGTCAAACTCACCTGGTTGGTCCATGTGGACCAACCAAGAAAAACCTTAGAAAATTATTTTTTAAATTAAATTTAAAATAGCAAATGGACGAATTAAATTTTGGTTATTAAATGAAAAATATTTATTATTTTATAAAGTATTTTATGGTGATTTTTAATTATTATTTTTATGAGGTATATTTTTACAAGTTGCCTTTTTAGGCCTATATAGGTATATTATCTATATGTTTTATTATTTTATTTTTATTTTGTGATTATAATTTATTTATTTTTGTGTATTATTTTATAAAATTATAGAGTACTTTTATACACTTGATTATATTTTTATTTTATTTTTCTGATATAGTTTGTACACTTGATAAAATATAAGTAAGTGTTATACATGTATAGGTATAGGTATTATACCTATGTAGCATATATACAAGTATTTTTGTTTGTGTTTCTTTTGTATTTTTATCCTGATTTTAATATACAAATATATTATAATTAATATTTACAAAATTATAAAAATAATAAATTATGAAAATAATGAATAAATAATGAATTGAATATTTTAATCTGTACAAGTATACAAGTAGGGTCCAAAACTCAACTTTCAAAACATAGCTCTGAAAAATACGAACCACCTCCATTAAATAGATTATTTTATGCTATATACAATTAAAGGTGAGATTGATATATTTCGAGTTTTTATTTGCAAGATACGGGTCTGGGAAGTTGGAGTTTTGGAATCTTATTCAGACCATAACTTTTTATCTGTATATTATTTTTCAGTGAAATCAATTTTGTATTTTTATTTATTTAATTATCTACAACTTTCATGTTAAAAGTTTCCTTATTTTAGGTATAAAAAGTGGAACCAAAAATAGGTCCCAAAATGAATAAAGAATGAATAAAATGAATAGGTATTTTATTGTATTCTGGCCCTTATCTCCCCCTACTTTATTCTTTGTCGACCTATTCATCAAGATGCCTAGGTCTCGGGGTTTTGGGTCATAAAATATTTACAATATTTTATGCTTTTTCTTTTCTTTTATTTATTCTATAATTTTGGCTTTAATTACAGTATTTTATATACTATTTTCATACACATGCATGAATGCTAAGATGCTCTAATTAAGGGTATTTACACGCATTTGCTAGGGTTTTTGATGCCAAAATGATAGAATAAAGATGATGAAATGTGGATTCATCAATATTTTACTACGATTCAGGAGTTTTTATATCAAAGTTATCTTGCCTTGTCAACAATGAATGTTCATTACCTTAATCACTTTCAATGTAAGAGATATATTTACCATTATATCTCAAGCAAGATCTGGGATTTCCTTCCTTATCTTTGTCACATCACAATAATATAAGAACTTGGGACTCCGATAAAAGCAAGCGGGAACACATTCCGTCTTGCAAGTCCAACTTGCATTTCTCAATTCGGTCTTTAACACCCGAGCCCACCACCCCTAAGGTGATGTTGACCCGTTGTTAATTGAACCAGCCGTCAACAGGATTAGAACTCGTTGTACGCAATCCAATATTGCCCCAATAATATGAAGACCCGATATTGGGGTCACTGCATATACGGCCTTACTCTTTCGAGAAGCAAAGAACTCGATCTAGATGTGCTTGCATACAAGAGTTGTCACTTCGGACAGACGTCTCCTACATATCCCTAGCGATGGAACCTTTCGCCTTGACAGGAGACCATGGATGTCACTTATGTGATCCTCCACCTCATATTCAAATTTAATTAATTATCATGAATCACATTTATATAATTAATTCTTTCAAGAGAAATACACATCTATCATAATATAGTGTATTAAATTGGATATAATTAATTTAATCTCATTAAATCAATTATAAATCTAATTTAAACATCAAACTTGATTGTTACTTAAAATAATGGTATTATCTCAAAGAACGTATTATTTGAATTTTAATAATTAGAAAATACATCATGATCTCTCAAGCATCATCCGTTCCCTACCCGCTATCATGGCCAGTACCGACGGGAGTGGGACAGACCGCACACGATGCAACATGCTATCCCAATACTCTCCGACTAGACACCATATCCGCCTCAAAAAAATAATTCCAAGTCAATCACTTTGTACTTGAGATGACCATCCATTTTTCAACCGAAATTATACCATATAGTAATAATCAAAACCATTTTGATTATAAGGAAATTTGCTATACAAATTCCCAAAACCTATTTAAGTAGCAAGTTTGATGAAAGTGTATCGAGTAACCAATTTGTGATCTAGATCTAATCAAATCATTCATTGGTTGAGGCAATGTCATTTAAAGGAACAATTATTATTCTAATATTTCCCAAATATTATCTATAATTATTGCAGGAAATTAATCATTAATTTCACAAGTTACTTAAATGACAATTACAAGGTTCATGGTTGAGTACGTAATTTTCAGCAGTGACCCCTACTCACTAAAATTAACATATCTCATTCATTTTAAATCCAAATTAGGAAAAATAGATTTATAAAGTTTGATAATTTGACTTAAAACAGCAAACAAGTAATAATCACATATTTTCAAGCATTTAAAAACTGTAATTAACTCCTTAATTGCATCATTATTCATCATCCCTGAAACAATGGACATATGGTTGTTAAAAAGATCATACCTTGAGTTATCAGATTCTAAATAATGGAAACTCAAATCTCACGGTTTTCTTATTCAATGGGGACATTATACAAGTGATATTTTTGTGTTTAAATATTTTAAACATGGCCGAAGTTTATCACAAAACAGGGCTACGATAATTGAAATGCTTAAATCTTCAGGAACCCTAACGGCCACAAATCTTCTTCAGTTTATGGATCAAATCCAAAATCTCCGATCTAAGGCTCTGATACCACTTGAAGGATATGGAAAAAACTTCAAATAAATCACAGAAGCATGAAGATCACATCAAATGCGATCATGAGTGACTAGTCGCATTAGTTGCTCCGGGAAGTGGAATTTAAAAATTTAAATGTGATGAAACCACACGATCCAAGAACACTTCTTGGATCGTTTTATCTAAACCACAAATAGTTATAAGGTTTACCTCTTCATTCTTGGCTGTGATCGAGTCTCTAAACCAAGAGACCTCCTATCTCAAGTCCGATCCAACGGAGGAGACGCTTGCGAGCGCGTTGATGAGACACATCCTTCTCACAATCCATGTTGATGATCCAAGCGACGAATCTCCTAATCTCGTCATACAAGATCTGACGTCTTCTTCACGAGCGAGGCGCACCGAAGGAGATGAAGATTCCATGAGCAAATACTCTGACAGCATAACGACGATGCTGCGGCGATGGAGACTCTCTCAATGGCTCCATGGTGGACGGCCATTATGAGAGAGAGAGAGAGGCTTGGCATGTGGAGAAATAAAGAGGGATATAGAGCATTCATAATTGTGTTTTTCGAAGAGCAAGGGGTGCCTCTTCTTATATAGGGTTTTGGGAGTCCATGGATCTCAATCCATAGACATCACACAATCAATGGTGAGATTGATTTGTGTTTCTTTCAATGACCATGGTGTTGTTGTAAAAAACACAACAACAAATGATTTAGTTTAAATTAATTTATATTGATAAATCAACACAATTGATTTCAAATCAAATCAATTGGCTAGTCTTGGAGATAATGAGGAGACTAGCCACATCCCCTAAAATAAGGGGACGACCACTCTTCTCATGAGATCTCACTATCTCATGAGATCTCATTATCTCATGAGATCTCATTATCTCATGATGTCTCCAATATTTACAACAACAATTGTTGTAAATTATTTCACAAAATAATTTATAATTACCTTGTGAAATATTGAAATCATTCCATTAAAAATGTGAATTACATTCATATCCCAAAACAAAATGTAAATTATATTTTCAATTAATTATCCAATGTGAATTCAATTCACATCAATAATTAATCAACAAATATAAATCACAAATAGTTCTCTCTTATATATTATAAATCACATTTATGATATATATGATTAATATGGATAGTGCTATCCATATTATTCATATCCAAGATAATTAAATCACATTTATACATCTTGGATCTCTATTCTCATGTGCCCAAATAATATGAATCACATTCACATTATTCACATCTTTGATAATTAGATCACATTTAATTATCTTAGATAACTCTCCCTATAATATGAATCAAATTCATATTATTCATGATAATTAAATCACATTTAGTTATCAATTTTCTCGATGCTCGGATATATATATATATATATCAACAATGGAATTATCCATGAACTCTTTCAAGGATAATGTGTTTTATCTGCGGATACTTGGAGATAAGGACATGGCGATTGTATTGTTCCATGTATAGTGACTTGGATATTGCGATCATATCCCAAATTCAGATCTTGCAAACTGCTCATAGATGTTTGATTAAATCAAAACCATAGATCTAATCTTCTCATTGTATCTGAATCACATTCAGATCAATGTCCAACATTTGAACTAAGATCAGATCACTTCTCTATGAGAGGAGTCACTAAAATCCAGACCTGTTTCATCACTTTCTTGGAATGGAAGCATCGTGGTTATATAATCGTTTAGGATCACATCACTCTCAGGTATTCCCAATACATGTACATCCTGCATACTGAAAGACCCAGATTAAACCCGAAGTATTAGATCTCTTTTAGACTGTCTCCTTCAGGGTTTTATCATTAAGTTTTCTCATTCGATCATTGGGAGTCGGTATCGATCATATACTTTCCAAAAGCATATATCATATCTAGGTCTTGATCATATACTTTCCAAAAATATATATCAAACCTACAAATTCAGTCAAGCTTCCAAAGCAAGACGACCGTGCACGTAATTTGATTATTCCCAATATCTCATGAGTGAGCTCATGTCTTCCGGTTCAGTAATGAACATGTATGATCCCATTGAGAGATCGTATTACTCATATGCCCTTGCATGCACACCAGTGCGTCGGTGTATAGACCTTGGTTAGGTTATCAACCTATTGATCTGTCAAATGTACATACTCAGACATATAGTAACACATTTATCTCCGGTCAAAGGATGCGTGCCTATATCGTGACAGCATACGGCATTGGTCTTTGGTTATCTCGATCTTGTTAAGTCAACTCTTTGACCTAACTTATCTAAGACCTTCGAATCTCTATTCCTATGTAGAGGACCTGCATCAAGAGGTCGGTCAGATATCAACCTTTATGATAAAGGATTGTCATATCCTACTTAGGTTGGATATCATATCTTAACAATCATTTGACGGTGCTTGATGAGTCCTCAATCTAACTCTTTAGATATTTATCCAAGCACCAGCCTCTATGATTCAATAATTGAATCAATAATTGTATAATCATTAAGATGGACATGGTACATAACCCTAATTATACTAAGAGACATATTATGCAAATTAGTTATTCTTCATTTCAGATCAGGAAATAATATTTACAATAACATTTATTACATAATAGCTCGCTATGGGCTCGCATGTCCAACAAGGTCCACCTCTGTCGTTCACTGGACCTTCGCCGCCCCCCACATTCCTTGCATGTTTCGAATTCAAAATTGGTCAGGGTGATTCGCCCCGATCCATGGCTCCATTTTGTGCAGGTTTCAAGGCAAAAAGGACTCCCCCTGGAGCTCGATAGCACCTGGACGAGGTTCCCCAGGTTCTCCATCTTCCTCGACGTGCCAGGACTCCGTCGTTGGGTTGTAGATCTCTTGGAGTACCTCGATCGATGTGGATGAGTTCTCGAAGGTGTAGAGCCAAAGAGATACATCAGACAACGTCGGGGGAAGGAGGAATAACCATGCAAAGTTCGGGGAAGAACACCTTCTTCCCTTTTCTTCACATGAAGCAGCTACCATTCGATGAAGGGAGGGGCCCCAATTCTAATTTTGGTCATCCTCGCCTCGCTCCATTCAACCATTGATGAAAGTCCAAGATCATATCCTGAGCGACCATCGCAGAAGGGGTATCTCTTGTCCAGATCGTGCCACACATATTAGTGAAGGGAGCTCGATCGTTTGATGGTGCACATAAATGGGGTAATAACATATCTTAGCCATGTTTTTTTGTATATTTAATATTTAGTCATGTAAAAAATGTAACGTTTAAAATAAATTGGAAACTTTGCAAAAGGCCTTGTATTTATTTTAATTGCATTTGGGTCCAGTCCAACTCAGCTTACATGTTTTCTCACGTGAGCTCGGTAAATTTCAAGTATGCCCTGGTAATTTTGTGAATTGTAAAATAGTCTATAGAAATGTATATTTTTTGGGAAAAAATACACATGATTTCCTATTTTTTATTTGCAACAATGCCATTGCTAGGATATGTATTTGGTGCATTTGATCTATTTATTATAAATAGCTATTGTGCTCCTAAAAATTCACAAAAATAGGGGCAGATCCCCTTGCCATGAACTTTCACGCTATGAATTTATTTTGCATTTTTGCACTTTTATCCATTTATTAAAAATCAAAATGAGCTCATTTTTGTACTGTCTAACTCATAAAATACAAAATTATAAAAACATCTTAAAAATTCCATAAAAAATATATATTGGCCTATTTTATTATATTTTAACTACAAGTCAAAAATCACTAAAAATAGAAAAAGAAAAGGCTTAAAATTTGAAAACCCCCCAAAACCTTCATAAAATCTAAAAATTGATTAAAAAAATCCAAAAATATGTTTTTTTACTTTATAATTTTCTTTATATAACTATTTATATATTAAAATTGATTTGGATAATTTTAGAGTGTATTTACTATTTTTAAAATTCAAATCAATTTTGGATATTTATTTAATCTCTAATTTGGAATATTTTTTACTTTAAAAATATATAAAAATTAGAAAAAATTCCAGAAAAATCATAAAAACATTAAAAAAATCTAAAACTTGAACACAATTTTTATTATGCATTTTATTTGTATTTACTATTATTAATAAATATATTATTCTATATTGTTTATGTAGCTTTATATATCCTATATATATACCTATAAAAGAAAAAGAAAGATAAAAATCGGAAAACATAAAAAGAAAAATATAAAAATTATAAAATTAAAAGTAGAGGAAAAACACACAAAAAAATAAAAATCCCACAAAAAGATATATGTATATACATGATAAATGACATGGTTGTAAATGAATACTTTGTTCACAAATAACCATAGGCTACCCATTTTGCTCTCTGTGGTTCGACATCTACGTACTTACTTGATATGCATCTTATAGTAGAGAATAATAAATTTTAACTCCACATTTTTGTTATTCATTGTTATATATTGTGGGTTAATTGCTGATTAAGCGAGGTTTATTAAGTGGTCAACACATCAACTGAGATTTCCCCTTGTAAAACCATACGACCCTCTTCAGATCTTGTTTATCAGATGTCACTGTTGCCAGGGAGCAATGAGCATAGCATATTGTTGTCTTTTATTATGTGTAGTCGCTATTGTTATTCATTGATTCGTTACTATAATTAAATAATGGAATTTATTTTTCACATAGCCAATAAATTATTCTTTAGGTATAGCCCAATTTGATTTCATTTGATCACTTGTGCTAATACCAATCTCTTTGTGACTTTGTTGCGAGGGTCCGCCACGCGAGGATGACTTCTTAGGAGGCCGATGCAACCAAGCTTGGAGGAGGCTTGTCTTCACTTTGTGACCAGTTGGAGAGGCTACAAAGGGAGCAAGGAGATGGATTAACATAGAATTAGTTTAGCTTTCTTTATCTATTTATTGTTGAGAGAGAGAAATTTCAAAATATGTAATAATTAAAGTCTTGGATTCTACTATCCACAACGAGGTACAGTGCCCAGGTATTTGTTCACCTGGGGGCCTCATCGTAGTTTTTTGTGCTTTCTCGCCTTCTTTTATTTTGTTTTCCATTGTTTTGAGTTTTCCGCCTTATTTTATTTTGTTTTGTGTGCATGGAGCCCCTAGACATAGGTTGCTTGACTCGGTAATTAGGTCCAAACCCTAATGAGAATACTTGTTCCTATAGTCGTTTACGTTTGGATCTAGTTAAATTAATAAATGTTAGTAATTTGGACTTGAGACCGCACGCTGAGAGAGGTTGTATACAACGCTGGTAGGACCTGTTGTGGATAGCACCGATCGGCACCGAACCTTGGTCTCATTTTTGAATAACTAACAACTGGTTCTTTACGATTAATAACAGCTACTATTTATGGCGATTTTGTCGATTGCACACCGTCATGTAGATAGGTTTAAAATTTATGTCTTGCTTACTGCATGGCGAGAGCTAGGAAGCATGGTAAGTCCTCCAACTCAGCATGCATCATTACATTCAATGGTGAGATCTCCATCATTGAATCGACTTGCACGACTTGTTTGCTATCTCCCTCTGATTTTGAGCACCTAGGACTTAAATGAAAATATACAAAAATGATATGCGCTTGTATGAAAATAGATCCAAAAAAAGTGAAATCCCAAAATTTAAAACAAGGGGACTGTAAATGAATTTTGAACTTATATAAAATCCGTAATGCAATATCATTGCTTTGGGTTCATAAAGCCCTCACTGATTTTAGGTACCTTAGGAGGGGACCAAAACCCCTACCATTAGCAAGGGACGACCCGCTAAGGATTAGAGCCCAAAACCCAGTCTGTAACCGCTTTGTGTATCGCCTGGATTTCCGAAGTAATGTTGCTTTATCGTACGAGATCGAGTAGGGCCTTGTCAACGATGGTGTTCCCGCCTTGTGTGGAACATTAGCATGGTCCGAAATACTGAGCTTAGGCCACACCTTCATGAGGGTGTTTGTCCCATCGGTTTGCATCTGAGAAAGTTCTCGCATGCTCACGGGTGATTCCGTTGCGAGCAAGAATCGAAGTAACAATTTCGCCTAGCGTCTTCCTCTCTCTATTTCTTTAGCTGAGTAGAGATACAGGAAGGGTTACAAGGACCTCAAAAAGTGCAAACTACATGTTACAAAGGATGAGGATAAGAATGTGATACTTTTCTAGCAGTACTCTCTCTCCTATAGGGCTAGCGTGCTAAGGACTTGTTACAAGATATGCCTGAAATAACAACTCTAAAACTGAAAAGATAATAAGTAGCTGAACCTTTACAGCTTCACATGGCGTGAGTTGGTGAACCCGATTTTGTATTATGTTTGTATGGATCTAGATTGAGGTTCAAAGATCAAGTCCTGTGCATTTTCGCAAATTTGTCATATGTGTTTCCCTTTTGACCCCCGCTTAGTTTGAGCCCTGCTACTGATTTACACTCCTTTTTATTCCTCGTTGACCACCGTATCTTTCTTTCTGCATCGATCTCCTTCTTGCTTCATGATGTCGATCCACGGATGGTTCAGTCGGGACCCCGTTGACGCCTACATCGATTCTATAGACTCAACCTCTTCGATAATTCAAGGTGATTCCCATGCTAAGTTCAGGGAAGAACACCTTCTCTCCTGTACTTCGTGTGAAGCACCTACCGTCCGATGAAGGGAGGGGCCCCGATTCTATTCTTGGTTGTCCCTGCCTCGCTCCCTTCAGCCGTTGATGAAAGTCCAAGATCATATCATGAGCGACCATCACCGAAGGGGTATCGCTCGTCCAGATCGCGCCGCGTGTATTAGTGAAAGGAGCTTGACCATCCGATGGCGTGCATAAATGGGGTAATTGTATATCTTAGGCACGCTTTTTATGTATTTAATATTTAGTCATGTAATTAAAATGTAATGTTTAAAATAAATTGAAAACTTTGCAAAGAGGCCCATGTACTTATTTTAATAGCATTTGGGTCCAGTCTAGCTCAGCTCACGTGCTGTCCCACGTGAGCTTGGTAAATATCATGTATGCCATGGTAGTTTTGTGAATTGTAAAATAGTCTAAAGAAATTAAATATACATGTATGTTTTGGGGAAAATTTAATCTGAGCTCCTATTTTTTATTTTATTTACAATTATGCCCCTGCTAGGACATGTATTTTTGTGCATTTGATCTATTTATCATAAATAGCTATTGTGCTCCTAAAAATTCACAAAAATAGGGACATGTATTTAGGCTATTTACCCGTTTATTAAAAATCAAAAGGAGCTCATTTTTGTACTATCTAACTCATAAAATACCAAAAAATATAAAAACATCTTGAAAAAAATCCATAATATATATATATATATATATTGGTCTATATTATTATATTTTAACTACTAGTCAAAAATCATTAAAAATGGAAAAAGAAAAGTTCAAAAATTGAAAAACCCCAAAAATCTTCATAAAAATCTAAAAATTCTTTAAAAGATTCCAAAATATGTTTTTCTGCTTTATAATTTTCTTTATATAACTACTTATATAATAAAATTGATTTGGATAATTTTGAAATGTATTTAATATTTTAAACTTCAAATAATTTTCGGATATTTATTTAATCTCCGATTTATGATTTTTTAATCTAAAAATCCATAAAAATTACCATAAATTCCAGAAAAAACATAGAAATATTAGAAAATTATCTAAAACTCAAAAACAATTTTTCTCATGCATTTTATTTATATTTAATAGTATTCATAAATATATTATTCCATATTGTATATATAGCTTTATATATCCTATATATACCTATAAAAGAAAAAGAAATATTAAAATCAGAAAATATAAAAGAAAAATATAAAAATTTTAAAATTAAAAATATAAAAACACACAAAATAAAAAAATAAAAAAAATTCACAAAAGATATATGTATATACATGATAAATGACATGGATGTAAATGAATACTTTGTTCGCAAATAACCATAGGCTACCCATTTTGCTATCTATGGTTTGACCTTTAAGTACTTACTTGTTATGCATCTATAGTAAATAATAATAAATTTTAACTCCACAATTTTGTTATTCATTGTTATATATATTGTGGGTTAATAGCTAATTAAGAGAGGTTCAGTAAGTGGTCAACGCACCGACTGTGGTTTCGCCTTGTGAAACCGTACGACCCTCTTCGGATCACGTTATCACATATCTCCACTTATATTGCATAATTATAATTTTTGCATATATAAATAATGTATGCATTTTAGCATGCATATTTGCATTAAATAAGGAGCCAATTTCACTTTTACATATTCAACTGTATATTAGCCAAATTAACTTATTTGTATCTATTTTATACTAACTCCAAATCCAATAAAATCAACTTTATAGTGTATATATTACTAACAATAATAAAAAATCAAAAAATACTAACATGTAAAATTGTCCAATAAAACCCGAGCCCTTGTTTGAGATTAAGAACATTAAAATGTGTATATCTTTCCCACGCAATGTCTGATTTAGGTCTACTCACTTTTAATGTAATATACCTTTAAAGACCTTCAGAATAAGACCAATTTCATAAAAATCGGAGTTTGTATGTGAAAGATGAGTTTTAGGCCTATATTGTATATTATACATATTGACCAAAATACCTTTTTTTCTTTTATTAAAAATAAAAAAATAGATTAAGTTGAAAATATTCCTTCCATATTTTCCCTAACTTTATTTTGATTTTTCTCAAATTTAAAAATAACAAAAAATATGCAAAAGATAAAAATGTGGTATTTTATACCTAGAAGATTCCCCCAAAAATACTTTTTGTACAGATGACTTGTTTTGATTTTCGATCCTTCACAAAAGTTGTAGATCTCGTCGAGACAATTAACTTTTGTGTTGATCACTTTTTGATTTGACCCCTTTTTATATCTTTTTTTATATTTTATTTAATTTTAATTTTTTGGGAGCGACACGTGGCAGCTCCTGGAGCTGCAACGTGTTACCACCTTTATTTATTTATTTTATTTATCCACTTTATTTATTTTATCTTGGTCACTTTTTTATTTATATTAGTTATTTACTTTAATTATTTTTTATCCTTATTTTAATTATTATTATTATTACTTTATTTATTTATATTTATTTATTTTACTTCATTTTATTTTTATTAGTTCGCCACGTGGTCGCGTCCCTGCGCGCCACGTGGCTCCCTCTCATTCCTCTCTCTACATCCTTCATTCTCTCACCTATTTTCTCTCTCTCTCTCTCCCTCCTTCTCCCATGCACTTGCGTGACTCCCATCCACCTTTCCCTCTATTCCCTCACTCTTACGTTTCTCTCTCCCCCCCTCAAGATTCCATGCACGCACACACACATGCACATCTCTCTCTCTCTTCCACTCTTCCACGCAACTTCATCCAAAATACCTTGTTCCTTGCACGCATCCTCGCAAGACTCGACCCATGTGCATATGCACCCCCATTCCTCCATCTCGTCGGCCTTCCCCGCCAAGTCGTAACTGCCTCTCCACGATCCCCTCTACGTACGAATCCCTCGACTTCCACCTCCACGTTCCTCACCATCTCTACAACCACCTATAAAACCCCATTATCAAGTGACATCGACCACCCTACAATAGAGAGAGGTTATATCCTCGTCGAAGCTATGAGGTGACATCTCCTTCTTCGACGTCGAGCAACGACGAGCCGTTAGTGAGATCTGAGGTGGTTTCTCCCACCTCATAGTATCGACCCTCCAATAAAGTTGTAGAGCTTCGAAGGTTCTTCTTCAATGACCTTCTTGAGGTGGCAATATGATTCCAACATAGTTGCTCCACAAATCCGATGAGCCACAGGTAAATTTTTTATCTTCCTCTCATTTTTTATTATCTAACATTATTTTTGTTGTCTTGATCTTCTTCATTTTTTTACACCACATCCAAATCACAAACATCATCACAACATCACCATCTCATAATTATATTTTTTATTATTATAACATCATCAGGTTTATCATACATCATCACCATCACCTCTTCATTCCTGCATTTTTATATCCTATTTACAAAAAATATTAAAAAATACAAATAATAAAAAAAAAGAACAGATAATTTGCAGCGGCCATTGCAGCCTACATCGCATCGCCGCATGCCCCTGGCCGCCTAGCCTCAACCAGCGGAGTGCACTCGTCAACCACCACTGACTCCCTCAACCATCATCCCCCCTCGCCATCGCGTAGTGACAACGCTCCCGCACCCTTCGTTAATTCGGTCAATTTAATGTCCAAATTAATTAAAGTGATTCGTTGTAGTCGGATACGAGGGGTTAATCAAAAACCACTTATCGACTAATGTGAAGTTAATTTTAAGCGGCAATATTTTTTTACTAGGTGGAAGTCCAAGGTCGATCTCAGGGAGGCATCTGTCTCCTTAGGTGAATTTAAGCAAGGATCCGAGTGTGATTTTCAAGGAGTAATTTTTTTGGTCTTTTTAATTTTTTATGCAGACTTATGTAGACAATGCAAGCCAATTTGATGTTCAATTTAATTATGGTATCAAATGAAGTCCAAAAATTATGAAAATTGTCCAGATGGTTAATGATGATGAAAATGACCTACACTAATTTTTTTGGAATTTTTCGACACTAAATAAATTTACTGTGAATTAAATGAACAGACAGGGTGATTTTCAGTATTTAATTTTTAAAAAATATCAAACCACAATTTTTCCAAGAACTAAAATTATCCTAGGTGGTTCTAATGAGAAGGGACCTAGGAAAATTAACAGAACTTAATTTCACTGAGAAATGAATTAATTAAAATTAATCTAAGAAAATCACTCAACAATTTATTTTGGCCTCGATATGCATGTAAATGCTATGAAATTTTTATGGTATGTTCAAAATGATGTCCTTAAGCTACTGTGAATTTTTGATGAATTTTGGAAGCACAAAGAATTAACTATAAATCAAAAGGTGTCACTGGGAAAAATATGTCAACAATTCACCAATTAATTCATTAATAATTCAAATGAACTTATAAAAAGATGACACGTGGACCAATAGATAGAGGACAAAATTTCCAACAAAATGCAATTTTTAGAATTTCAAAATGATGTAAAATGCAATCTAGGGATGCATGCAAATACAGGGGTGTAAATGCAATACAGGAAATTAAAATTACAATAAACAAATATGCAGACAGGGACTAAAATGCAATTACCTATAATGCGGGGGACTCTTGTGCAAATTCTCCACAGGGCACGTGCTCCTCACATAGGTCTGCTTCACAGGGACCTCTTTGCAATTGTGGAAAGCTCCAAGGGCTTCTGTGCAATTTACCCAGGCCGCACATGCTCCTCACGTGGGCGGCCTTGGCTCGGAGGGCTGCGGTGGCTCGGAGCGAGGTTCGGGCACTCTGGAGGTCCGGACTGCGGCTCGGAGTAGCCTCGGGTCGCCCGAGCCTAGGCTTGGGGCCGAGGCTCAGTCTTCGTCGACGTGGCGGGCTGCGGGCCTTTGGATCAAGATAGATCCAAAGGGGAGCGGTGAAGACGCGTGGCGGACTCAGAATCCGTCAGATCTGGAGAGATCTAACGGCGGTCGATCGGGGTTGAAGGAGTCGACGCGGCGTTCTCCTGATCGTGGGATCAAGGAAGATCCTACGGTCTTTGGCTGCTCCGGTAGCGGGTGTCGCGGCTGATTGCGGGCCGTTCGATCAAGATGATCGAGCGGCTCTTGGAGCTTCTTCCTCGACGGCCCTCCGCCTCCTGCGGAGGAGAAGGCGGGACTCCGGCGTAGGGGTTGCTGCTCCGCCCTTCCTTCCCGTCGTCGGTGGAGGTCGATGGCGAGTCGGAGGTGCTCCAGAAGACGCGCGGGTGGTCGTCGAAGACTCCTGTGCCCTCAGGAGTGAGCGAGGAGGTCTGGGTCACGCTGCCGGTGAAGCTCGAAGGGAGCTCCGACGAGCTTCCGGCCAGTCCAGATGGGTGTACCTGCAGGGGGTTAGAGGGGATAGCCGAGGCGTGCGTGTGCTTGTGGATTCGTGCAAGGTGGAATGTGAGGCCTAAGGTGGAGTGAGATGGATCCGGTGATCGAGCTCCGCCCAGGTGGCGGAGCTGGCGTCGAGCGAAGGTGGTCTACAGTGATGGACGAAGATAATGACAGCGCGAGGACCGGAGCTCCGTCGTGGAGCTCGGAGGGATGAAGGTGAAGCGAGAAAACAACGGTGGACGGCGAATAAATTAGGAGAAGTCAAAGGAAAAATTAAGGAGAAGATCAGAAGATGATGGAGGGGGTTACATGGGGAATGGAGCTCAGATTTGAGCTCCAGGTCTTCGCTCGAGGGATCGGTAGGGTCCCGAGCTCGCGCAGCTTCGCGGAGGGAGGCTGCAGCACGGCAGAGCTTGCCGTGGATCTCGCCGAAGAAGAAACTTGTCTTCGCTCAAAGACACACCCAATTGCTGTCACCAATGGATCGATCTGAGCTCGAGGAACCTCTCTGGAGTGGCAGATGGGGGTGAAGTCGGCCGGTGAGGGTGTATTTATAGGTTGAAGGTGGTGGGTTGGCTGGCGACGAGGCGAGGTTGGTGGTCGACGTGGGGCGACTCTGGTGGGAGTGGTGGAGCGTGAGGGAGCTGGCGAGGGAGAGGGATGAGTGGGTGACATCGTGGAGGTGTCAGCGGTCGGAGAGGATGGCTGACATGCGTCCAAGAATAGGAAGGGGGCGCCCCTCCCGCAAGGCAAGGGACGTGGGAGAGAGGGGCGCCCGGAGGTAGGAGACGAGGTCTCCACCGTTGGATCGTGTGATCCAACGGTGGGTGTTGACAAGATTCTTCGTGGTTTCAAGAAGGTAATTTTATAAAGTCGTTGTGTTACCACAAATAATCAAGGTCAAACAAATAAAGATACAACTACTTGCACAAAATGAACATAAAAGAGTGTACATGGCAAGTTGAGGTTCGATTCTACAGGGACTTGGCAAATTCACAATGTAGTTAGTAATATTTTTTTAATAGTTTTCTTTTCTTTTAAAAACAAAGCAAGAACACAAGGATATAATTTAGAGATTAAAATAAACTAGGGGCTGAAATGCAATTGAATAAAGTTAACTACTTGTGCAACTTATGGGAATAAGATTGCAAACTAATGAGGATGTGAATAATATTTTTGCAACAAACAAATTCAGAAGAAGATAAATTACACTAAACTCAGAGAAACTTTTGCAATTAATGAGATAGTTTGGATGCAAGGACAAAAAGACAATAATAAAGTAAATATATAGTCCTCTTCTTTGCGCGGATCCTGGAAATGTCAAAAAGAAGGGAGGAACACAGCGGGCGTTGATGAGCAGGGCACACGGGACGACCGCGCACGAAGGCGGCTGGAGGCCACACACACGAGCGCGGGAGGCCTGAGGGGCTCACGGAGGTGGAGCACCGGCTCTGGCGTAGGGGAGTTGCGCGTGGACGGTTGGAACTGAGGAGAAGTGTATGAAGTCGGCTAGATGGTGGCCAGGCGCAGGTGCGTGCAGGACCGGCGAAGGGTGACGTCGACTGGGCGTGCGAGCAACAGCCCGCACAGAATTAGGTGCGGAGGGGGCGTGATCTGTTGCGAGTGCCTGCTGAGGGTGATGGGTTCCCTTCTCTCGGGGAAGAAGAAGTTAAAAAAAAGTTCCCTGTGATGTTGGTTCTCTCCTCATTTTATAGCCGATTGTGATGGCTGCTCGAGTAGGCAAGGCGTCGTCTTGGAAGCCAGTTGGGTAAGCACGTTCTACTGCATCCTCCCGAGGCAGAAGGTGGAGGAGCCGAGGGGTCATTTGATAAAGCATGGCAGAGAGGGACCTCGGGACCTGATGGTTGTTGCTTGCGATGGAAGTATGAGAATACGTCTATGTATAGACGTTGATGACCTGCAAAAGAAATTTTATATCATAAATATGGTGCAAAAGTGGTCGTACTTTGCATGGGGTGGGAAAAGAGTCCCACGTGAGTGGTTTTATTTCTTGTCTCCAGCGTATGCACATTGTACTTGGTCCTACCACAAGATAAGTAATAATAGGCCTTGACTTGTATATCAAGTTTATAAGTACTATGATGATTATAGATGTAGCGTATCATCTATTTGGCGAGAACTTTATATTTTAAGAGATCATCATCAATCATTATGGTATGTAATTGTATTCACTTGATACTGATATTGAAATTTTAGAGGATAGATATTATTACTTTTGTGTGTATTTGATGCTCTTTATGAAGATATGTGTTTACATATTCTGTGATGGGAACTTGCTGTAAATCATGCCTAACATGATGCAAAACTCATATAGAATGTATCAATTCTTGCTTAATTAGCACTAGTAGACATGATGAATCATATATTCATCACACCCTCATACTTAAGTCTTGCTAGTCCCGAGCAAGAATAAGATAAGTAATAATGAAGGATAGGGAAAAATAGCCAAGATAGATCGGGTGAGGGTTTGCAGCAGACATACCCACAAAGTCTCAAGTTTTTAGATCCTGACCACACAAATACACAAACTTCAGTAGAGTCGACCCATGTATTAATGATTTGTTCGAATAGTCAACTTGACTCGAGTTTTGTAGTTTCAACAGTCTCTCAGTTCTGAAAAAATCAAGATGGTTTCAGAAAGGCGATCAAGTCAGATCATTCTAATCAACAGGTATTCTCTTTGACCTTGAATGGATACAAGCAGTGTTCGTGATGTTTTAGCTTTCGTGAGTCAAGAGAACGAGCTAACAATACAATCTATCAAGGTACCGAATGATTCCCTACACATATAGCCTCAGTCCTCACCTGAATTCAGGCATATTCTCTTTTCACCCAAATATGTCAGCATAAACAGTAGGTCATAATTCTTGGAGAATGAGACTTAATTTCGGGGTTTTCCGTAGACCGCTTTGGTCCGTTGCTCTCATTCTTTTCCTTTTGCAGAGCATAACCCTGGGCCTCTTTGGGCCTCTTTTAAAAATTTAGGTAGCATCATTGGGCTGCTACCACGGCTTTTTGGTGGAGAAGGGTTATTTGGTGGTCTTCTTTCCTTGCTTTTGCTTTGCACAACATTGCATGATTGGTGGTTTTTGGCATTTGTATTGTGATATGCCTTTTTGTGTTATTTTTGTCTTGGGTTTTGGCATCAAGAGGTAGTATCGGCTTAATATTGTCTTTGGAGGCACGATACTGGCTTAATTGCTGACACACTTAGACTAGAGAGATCATGTTGCTCCTGAGTCAAGTTCCTTCATTGACTATAGATAAGGTTCAGGCATTGGCACAACCAAGAGGACAACTCCTCACTTCAATTAGATTGTAATTGTATCTCGTAAACTCAACTCACTCAAGCTAAGTGTAATGTGCAGTTGTTTAATATCCACTGAAGAGTTTAAGAGTGCTACTAGTTGCTCAGGTGATCTATTTAGATACAGAAGTTCATTCACCAGTAGAGTTAGTGGAACTGAGAGAATAAAGTCCATATGGACCTGAAGAAAGCTTAAAACTCATGCCTAGTGAAATTCTGATGAAGTTAAGTGGATTAGGGTCAACTCAACCTAAGTTTATGATTTATGCAATGAAGATCTGATTTCTCAAAATAGGATAAAACTAGGAAGGATGTATTTTTGGTGGTTTTCTTGCTTTTGAAAATATTTTTAGGGGAATTTTTGTAAAAGAGAGTTTTTTTTTCTTTTCTTTTTTTCTTCTTGTTTTTTTGAAAGAGTATGCAATTTTGAAAAACTATGCAGACACCCCCCATACTTAACAGAAACCATGTCCTCATGGTGAAGATAATGTGCAATAGGAGGATCAAAAGGGATGTGAAATGTATTTTTGTTTTTGTGTTTTTTTTAGAATGTAATGCAGAGGAGTACCCCCATACTTATCTAATGCAATGCAGTGAAAATAAACATGCGAGCAGTAAAAAGATACCTGTGAGGGGAGACTCACGAGAGTGCATGATTTAACGCCTTAGCTAGGCGGTGTGGTGGTTCATTTTTCCTGCAGAAGGTATGTTGTGCAAACAGGCATAGGACCAGATGGTTCAACAACGGATTTTAGTCTTTGACCATTGACTCTGAAAGTGGCTTTAGTGTTTGGGTCAGAAATTTCTATCGAGCCATTATCGAATACTTGAGTTACAATGTATGGTCCTTTCCATTTTGATCTCAGTTTTCCTGGAAATAACTTCAGCTTTGCATCAAATAGCCATACTTTTTTATTTTCCATGAATGTTTTCCTCGAAATGTTGGCATCGTGCCACAACTTGATTTTCTCTTTGTATAGCAGGTTGTTATCATAGGCTTGTGATCTCAATTCTTCAAGTTCAGATAAGTCCAACAGTCATTTCTTCCCAGCCTCATCATAATCCAGATGAAATTTTTTGATTGCCAAGAGTGATTTGTGGTGGACCTCTACAGGTAGGTGACACGGCTTTCCATAGACTAACCGAAATGGGCTCATACCTAAGGGTGTGCGGAAAGCGGTGCGGTAGGCCCAGAGAGCAGCGGGTAAGTGTTGGGACCAGTCTTTACGATCAGAGCGAACAATTTTCTGGAGGATGGTCTTGATTTCTCGGTTTGACAGCTCGGCCATTCCATTAGTCTGTGGGTGATACGCAGTTGAGACACGGTGTTCGACTCCATTTTTCTTGAGTAAATTCTTGACTGAAGCATTCAGAAAGTGGGTGCCTCCATCACTAATGACCACCTTTGGCAATCCAAATCGAGAGAATAAGTCGTTCAAGAACTTGACAACGGTTGTGCTATCAGCAGCACGAGTAGGAATGGCTTCTACCCAACGAGAGACGTAATCAACAGCGAGAAGAATGTGTTGGTAGCCATGTGATGTGGTGAAAGGTCCCATGAAGTCTATTCCCCAAGTATCAAAGATCTCGACTATATGCACGGGTTGGAGGGGCATCATGTTACGACGGGTTATTGTCCCATTGGTCTGACAGGCAGGACAAGATTGAGCAAAATGATGGGCATCTTTAAAGAGTGTGGGCCAGTAGAAACCGCATTGTAAGACTTTAGCGGTTGTGCGCTTCCCTGAGTGGTGTCCTCCACACCCAGAAGTGTGGCAGTGAGTTAGGACATCGTTGACTTCACATTCGGGGATGCATCATCTCCATATTAAATCAGTACCCTCTTTGAAGAGCAAAGGATCTTCCCAGTGATAGTATCGGGCTTGGGCTTTGGTTTTGTCTTTCTTATGTTTTGGCCAATCATCAGGAAATGTGGAAGAGACGATGTAATTGACGATGTCGGCATACCAAGGGAGTTGAGAAACAGACATGATACTTTCATCTGGAAAAGTGTCAGAGATGGGGATTGTGTCTGTGTTTGAGGAAGGGAGTCTTGAAAGATGATCCGCCACGACATTCTTTGCTCCGGCTTTATCTCGAATCTCTAAATCGAATTCTTGGAGCAGTAATACCCACCTAATGAGTCTAGGCTTAGCATCGGTTTTTGTGAAGAGATATTTCAGAGCAGAGTGGTCTTTGTAGATGATGATGTGGGATCCCAGGATGTAAGATCGAAATTTCTCTAAGGAGAACACCACAGCCAAAAGTTCTTTCTCAGTTACAGTGTAGTTCTTTTGAGCATCATCCAGAGTTTTACTAGCATAGTGAATGGCATAAGGTTTTCCATCTTTCCTTTGACCCAATACTGCCCCAACCGCATAATCAGAAGCATCACACATGATTTCAAATTCACAGTTCCAATCAGGGGGCTGTAGTATGGGTACTTCAGTGATGATTTTCTTTAGTGTACTGAAAGACTCGTATGCTTCCTTGGTGAATGTGAAATCTTGGTCTTTTTCAAGTAGTTTGGTGAGAGGGCAGGAGATTTTTGAGAAATCTTTGATAAAGCGTCGATAGAATCCAACATGACCTAGAAAGGATCGAACACCTTTTATATTGACAGGTGGACTCAAGTGGGTGATGGTCTCAATTTTGGAGGGATCTACCTCCATTCCTTTCTTCGATACGATATGTCCCAACACAATTCCTTGTTTTACCATGAAATGTGATTTCTCCCAAGATAAGATTAGGTTTACCTCAATACATTTTTGTAAGACTTTGTCCAAGAATCCAAGTGTCTCCTCAAAAGAGTCTCCAAAAATTGAAAAATCGTCCATAAATACCTCCATAAAATCACTGACCATGTCAGCAAAGATACCCATCATACATCTTTGAAAAGTAGCGGGGGCATTGCATAATCCGAAAGGCATGCGTCTAAACGCATAAGTCCCAAAAGGACAAGTGAATGTGGTCTTGTCCTGATCTTCAGGTGCTATGGCAACTTGATTGTAGCCAGAATATCCATCCAAAAAACAAAAGAATTCTTTTCCGGCTAGTTTCTCAATGATTTGGTCAATGAATGGTAGTGGAAAGTGGTCTTTTCGTGTAGCTTTATTCAATTTTCTATAATCAACACAGACTCTCCAAGATGTCGCCGTTCGAGTAGGGATGTCCTCTCCTTTTTCATTTTTCACAACTGTTAATCCAGCTTTCTTGGGGACAACCTGGAGAGGACTAATCCAAGGACTATCGGCTATCGGATAAATGATGCCGGCACTCGACCACTTGTATATTTCATTCTTCACAACCTCCCGTAGATTAGGATTCAACCGTCTTTGCATTTCTCGAGAGGGTTTACTGTCATTTTCCAAGTATATGTGGTGTGTGCAAAATGTAGGGCTTATTCCTTTCAAGTCAGTTATTTTCCATCCAATAGCCTGAGAATTCCTTTTCAAGACCTCCATGAGTTGACTTTCCTGAGTGCTATCTAAGTTGGCATTAACGATGACTGGTAGAGTGTGTGCATCATCAAGGAAAGCATAATTTCAAGTCTTGTGGTAAGGGTTTCATTTCAACAAGGGCGGTTGGCGGGGTTATCATGGTGGTTTTCATTGGTGTATCTATCAATGCAGTAGTATGAGAATGTGGTTGGTTAGGATGAGACAAAAGTGATTCTTTAGATGAGCATATGGACTCGAATGGTGGTTCCATCATTGGCATGACTAGGGATGACGTTAGTGTGAGTTCAGTATCCAGTGTATCCCAAATTTCATCTAATTCAAAGATTTCTTTGCTAGAGAGCGGGCATGGCGGTTCTTCAAGTAAAGAGTTCAGATTATATGTGGCAATCTGATGCGACATATCTTTATAGGTAGAACGGGATGTATTCAGACTAACCTCCAAAGGATCTTTGGTAAGGTGGACAAGGGCAAAATCATTTTGTATGTCAAGCATAGCACAATTTTCTATCCAACCACAACTTCAGTCTCAGAGTCAATCGAAGTGGGGATGATAAGATCCACAGGAATGACCTTACCGTTAACTTTAAACTCCACTCTTCCATCCTCATAATCAAAGTGTGCCTTGGCAGTGGCCAAGAATGGTCGTCCAAGTATGATGGGAGTTTCACTTAGTGTATTAGCTGGGTCCATATCCATAACAACAAAATCTACTGGGAATTGGTGTCCCTGAACCGTGACTATTACATCCTCAAGTACTCCTTTTGGTCTTTTCACTGAACGATCAGCCATCTGTAAAATCATTGAGATAGGTTTTATTTTTCCCAAGTCAAACTGCTCCAAAATAGCAGTAGGGAGGAGGTTAATCGAGGCACCATTATCCAACAATGTACGTTCAAATGTCAGCTTCCCGATAGTGCACTTCACCAACGGTGCACCTGGATCTTTCTTCTTTGTAGGTAGGAGGTGTGAAATGACATTTGATGTTGCTTGAGGTAGAACATGTTTTTCAATGTCTTCATGATTCTTTTTATTCTTCCCCTTTGATTTCCTCTTCGGTGTGCATTTCTCTTTTAAAAAGCGAGAGAAAATTGGAACTTGTTCAAGGGCTTTCAGAAGTCGGATCTCAATGACAATGTCAGAGAAGAGTTTCTCTAACTCAGGATCGAGTGTGGCTGATTTGGTATTTTTCCTACGAAAAGCTTCAGGAAAGGGGATAGCTATGGGAGAGGAAGGTGGCGGCATGGTGGTCTCAGCATGTCCTTCTTCATTCTCAATTTCCTCTTCTTCCTCAATTTGAGCCTCAACAGTTGTGTTAGTTTGTGGAATGATATAGGCAGATGTGGTTTTACTATTTCGGAGAGTTACAGCGTTAGCAGACTGGTTGGGTTGATTTGGTGTTTTGAAAGTCACTTGATTTTTAGGTTGATGTAGGTTGGATCCTTGGGTGGATGTAGAGAAACCTTGAGGATGAGTTCCTTGGATAAAATTATTGGTCTTATGAGTTGGGGCAGAAAATCCTTGATTTTGAGCTTGGAATCCAGGGGGTGACGTGAAAGATTTGGCTGGTGGTGGGGTGTGGAATGATTCGGAGGAGCTAGCTCTATTGGTATTAGGATTTGGCAGGGGTTGAGGTGACAATGCTGGAATGTAAGATCGTATCTCAGCAAATTGTCGAGCACTCTCAGCGTTGGCCTGTTGTTGTGCTTGGTTGGCCTGTTGTTGTGCTACCGCAAGTTGTTGTATAGCTTGAGTTAATGCATCAAAGTTTACAGCTGTGGAAGGTTGAGTCATTGGAAGTCCTGTTGGTTGTTGGGGTTGTGAGTGATTCTGAAAATGGTATTTGTTGGGTTGCCCATTCCACCCAAAATTAGATTGCTCTCTCCACCCTGAATTTTGGTTGTTTGAAAATGATCCTCCTTGATTTCTTTGTACCCAATTTACAGTCTCGGGAGTCAATTCTTGATCATGAGAAAATGGTAAATGGCCAAAGTCCTGAACATTAGGGTCAGACGTAACCCCGCAAATGTTGTTCGGGACTTTATTCAGAGCCAGGTTACCTATGGCTTGGGTCATGAGATCCATCTGTTTTGAAAGAACTTCCCATTTGTCATGACTTTGTTTGGATGAGTTGCTGGTGGAGTTCTCGTGATCGACTATATTGACAGGTCTTATGTGCCCACTATATTGCTCGATGGATGAGCTATTCACCGAATTATCAGCCATATTTTCAAATAAGGTCCATACGAAATGTTCGTCGCGGCTAATATAATTCCCATCACATGAGCCGTCAATAACTCTCTTGAATGATGTGTCTATGCCCTCATAGAATATCTGAACTAATTTCCATTTGACGATTGCATGATGAGGGCATTTCCTTTGTAATTCCTTGAAACGCTCTCAAGCTTCATGAATGGGTTCTTTGTTCTTCTGAGTGAATGACGATATGGCTTGTCTCAAGGCATTTGTCTTTCCTATTGGGAAGTATTTCTTGATGAATGCCTCTCTTAAGGCGTCCCAGAATGTGAGTGGGGTTCCATAATTTCGGAGCCATTGGAGTGCCCGTTCCTTAAGAGAATGAGTGAAGGTTTTCATATAAATATATTCCTTTTCTACTCCAGGGATGCTCATTGTGTCACATGCAGATCGAAAGTCTTGTATGTGCAAGAACGGATCTTCACTCTCATTTCCATAATACTTTGGTATCAAGGAGAGAGATGCTGGCTTTATTTCAAAGTCTCCCACCTCAGGTGGAATTTGGACCCAATGGATTATGTCTTCTGCCGCCGGGTTATAATGTGTACTAATGGGTGGTGGTCGGATGAGAGGTGCTATGGTGTGGCGGATTGTGGCATTTTCTTCTCTCAGCAGTTGCAGTTGATGCAGGATGAGATCCATAGGATTTGATCTTTCTTCTCCCATGTCTCCAATGTCAGGTGAATTCTCAGTTGAAGGAGATGGGTTGGTTTTTCTTCTGTAAAGTGGGTCGTACTCTAATGGTTGTTGCAGTGGATTTCTCAGAGATCTACGACCTAGCATACACAGCACAATACACAAGACAATTTGTTGATTCACCAACTCACACAAAAATTACCGCGGAAGCGGTTATCTTTTCAATTTTAGTTTAGTGATTCAACAAAAAGTTTTCATACAAGTTAGAGTCCTTAAGGATGAGGTGGGTGTGAAAGATTGTGAGAAATCGATGTCCTAATCCGGCTGGGGGATCCAGGGTTGGTACTCAGATCGTTAGATCTGCTTTTTCCACAAGAACATGTGCCCAACGCGTCGAGGAGTTACGATTTCTCTCTGCAATCCCACATAGCACCAGGGATTTTTGTCACTATCCAAGGGTTCTATGTGCTCGTGATTTTTGTCATACAAGTACATCAAATCAAGCAATCAGAATTTTCCCGCTTTCTGCTCGGGCCACTGCGGTGGCCTTTCAAGATTATCTTTTTAGCATGATAAAGCACGTTTTGGTGATCTTTTTAGGTGAGCAGAGGGAGAAAACCACAGAGATGATGTAAAGAAGAACTCTTTTTTAATCTTTTTCGGTTTAATTTGATGCGCAAACAAATGCAAGAGAAATAAAAACCTAATATGCCTAATAGTAAGAGAAACTCACAGTGCCTGCACTTCTGGCGCTAAATCTGTAATGTTTTGTCCTATTGATGGCGAGCTTTTCCGAGAAGGAGGGAGGAGAAAATATTACAGATTTTCTACTTAGCACAAATTACAAATTTGCTTAAAAAATGAAATGCATGACAGAAAAATATTTTTTTTTGAAGCCTAAGTACCTGCAAAACAAAGTAATGCACGGATTAGATAATTGAAGATGAGTAGAAATGAAGGAGAAAAAAATTGCAAATGTTGCCTAATCCCCGGCAACGACGCCAAAATGTTGACAAGATTCTTCGTGGTTTCAAGAAGGTAATTTTATAAAGGCGTTGTGTTACCACAAATAATCAAGGTCAAACAAATAAAGATACAACTACTTGCACAAAATGAACATAAAAGAGTGTACATGGCAAGTTGAGGTTCGATTCCACAGGGACTTGACAAATTCACAATGTAGTTAGTAATATTTTTTTAATAGTTTTCTTTTCTTTTAAAAACAAAGCAAGAACACAACGATATAATTTAGAGATTAAAATAAACTATGGGCTGAAATGCAATTGAATAAAGTTAACTACTTGTGCAACTTATGGGAATAAGATTGCAAACTAATGAGGATGTGAATAATATTTTTGCAACAAACAAATTCAGAAGAAGATAAATTACACTAAACTCAGAGAAGCTTTTGCAATTAATGAGATAGTTTGGATGCAAGGACAAAAAGACAATAATAAAGTAAATATATAGTCCTCTTCTTTGCGCGGATCCTGGAAATGTCAAAAAGAAGGGAGGAACACAGCGGGCGTTGATGAGCAGGGCACACGGACGACCGCGCACGAAGGCGGCTGGAGGCCACACACACGAGCGCGGGAGGCCTGAGGGGCTCACGGAGGTGGAGCACCGGCTCTGGCGTAGGGGAGTTGCGCGTGGACGGTTGGAACTGAGGAGAAGTGTGTGAAGTCGGCTAGATGGTGGCCAGGCGCAGGTGCGTGCAGGACCGGCGAAGGGTGACGTCGACTGGGCGTGCGAGCAACAACCCGCACAGAATTAGGTGCGGAGGGGGCGTGATCTGTTGCGAGTGCCTGCTGAGGGTGATGGGTTCCCTTCTCTCGGGGAAGAAGAAGTTAAAAAAAAGTTCCCTGTGATGTTGGTTCTCTCCTCATTTTATAGCCGATTGTGATGGCTGCTCGAGTAGGCAAGGCGTCGTCTTGGAAGCCAGTTGGGTAAGCACGTTCTACTGCATCCTCCCGAGGCAGAAGGTGGAGGAGCCGAGGGGTCATTTGATAAAGCATGGCAGAGAGGGACCTCGGGACCTGATGGTTGTTGCTTGCGATGGAAGTATGAGAATACGTCTATGTATAGACGTTGATGACCTGCAAAAGAAATTTTATATCATAAATATGGTGCAAAAGTGGTCGTACTTTGCATGGGGTGGGAAAAGAGTCCCACGTGAGTGGTTTTATTTCTTGTCTCCAGCGTATGCACATTGTACTTGGTCCTACCACAAGATAAGTAATAATAGGCCTTGACTTGTATATCAAGTTTATAAGTACTACGATGATTATAGATGTAGCGTATCATCTATTTGGCGAGAACTTTATATTTTAAGAGATCATCATCAATCATTATGGTATGTAATTGTATTCACTTGATACTGATATTGAAATTTTAGAGGATAGATATTATTACTTTTGTGTGTATTTGATGCTCTTTATGAAGATATGTGTTTACATATTCTGTGATGGGAACTTGCTGTAAATCATGCCTAACATGATGCAAAACTCATATAGAATGTATCAATTCTTGCTTAATTAGCACAAGTAGACATGATGAATCATATATTCATCAGTGGGGATCAAGGGGGAGCTGGTCGGGTAGGATTAGATCTGGGGCGCGGAAATGATGGGCTGTGGTGTAGCCACGTGGCGCGTTGTGAGCGAAGCGCAAGCGAGCGGCCTGGATAAGGAGATGGAGCTGATCGAGGGGCCAAGACTCGCTGGAAGAGGGGCGGCTGTGATGGAGAGATCAAGGGTCTGATCAAGCGGCGTAGATGCTGCCACGTGAATGGCTCTGGTGAAGGCGCTAATGGGCGGTGCAGATCAAGGCAAGAGAAGATCTGATGGCTATGGATTTAAGCGCGCGTGGAAAAGGCTGGACCGTTGGATCTGAAGCGAGATCCAACGGCTGAGGACGCAGGTGGGTGAGGCGAGGGGAAGCGGGCCGCGTGGCGCAACCAGAGGGCGCCACGTGGCCTGCTGTGAGTGGTTGGAGAAAAATACACTTGTAGAGAGAAGAGGGGACCGAATTTGGAAAAAACTCAAAACATGAAAGTTGTAGATCTCGATGAGATCTACAAGTTTCATGTTGACCAAAGATGGAGATGAGGTCAAATATGATACATAAATACAAGGATACATAGATATACATAGATAGTATACAAAGTGGCCCAAAAACCCATCTTTCTCATACAAGCTCCAAATTCAATGAAATAGTCTCATTTTAAAGGTCTTTTAATGTGTAGTATTCTAAGAGTAAGTAGACCTAATTCGGAGTTTGCATGAGGGCTTTATTTGCATTCTAATGTACAGGGGTTCTCAGGCTTTATTGGCTATTTTACAAAGGGGATTTTTGGCCTTTTTCCCTATATTATTAACTAAGGAGTACATATTATAGAGAAGAGGTTATTTTAGTGCATGGGTATTTTATAGGGGATTTTTGGCTTCTTATTTAAATGCAAATGAGCTGCTAAACTGCATGAGTTATGAATATATGCATAAATGCTATTTATGCAATATAAGGGGAAATATGCCTCTATTTTCTCGGGAACAAGGCTCTATTTTTGACTTTTGGAGTAATGAATCACAGATTCATCACGTAGCTGCACCAGCGGCTACGCCTCTGCAGGAGCGCCACCCCCGTACTCTCCCCCTGTCACGTTTCAATCTGCGGTCAGCTACCCCTCTATTGGCACTATCCTCAATGCACCGTGCCACCAGACGCCACCCGTTGCAGCCCGCTCCGCCCATGCGTGACCCCACCTCCCGTGGCCACAACATCACACGGCTCTCCCTCTTGCACGCATGATCATGCCACCTTGATCTTGCTACCATCCTCCAGAAGCCCACGCCAGTCATCTTCCACCATCTTCCAACAATGTCGCCACACTCGATCGCACCTCGCCCCCACACTGACCGCACGCAGCGCCACCACATCGTCCCCTGATGCGCCGTCAGACTGCATTCCTCCCTCCTCCAACCGCAGTAGTCGCCGCCAACACGTGCTCCCACGTGTGCTTCATAGTGCCCTTGTGGGTTCTATTATTGGAACCCATGTTATTCAAAGGTGCCCTTTATTTTTTATATTTTTATTTTTTAGAAAATTTGTATAGTAAGCTTGCCTTGTTTTCGTTAATTTCAAAAGTGCCCTTAGGCACGGTTTGTTTGTTTATTTAATTTATGTATTGCAAAGACACCCCTGCATTTATACATTATTCTAGACATCAATTTGGTATCATTCTTTAATTCAAAATTAGCATATTTTAAAGAAATTAATACTATATATTTTGGCTATTAATTAGAACTTTGTAAGAATTGGGTAATTAATTAAAATTATTTTTGTGAAAATTTGCATATTTCACCCATTTCGAGGTTTGAAAATCATCATTAGTTGAATATTGCTCCAAAAATTGTAAAACAAATCAAGTTGATGCTTTATAGTTATGCTTTAACTACTACCCAAATTTCATAAAAATTAGATGTTTCTTGTGAAAATAAATGGTTGAGTGATTTCTGTAATTTATTTTTAATTAAATCTACAAATATTATTTTCGTGAAAGTTCAAGTCTTTTGGATTTCTCATACAAACATCTTTTTGAGATAAATCATTTTTTTGGATAATTTGATTACCTGAATTTATTAGAAATTAAATATTGAAAGTCACTCTATTTTCAGTAAAAACTCATAAAATGTTCATATATTCTCGAAAAATTCCAAAAAGCGATGTTGCTTCATTTCATCATGTTTCACTTGTAATAAAAATTTCATAATTTTTGCATATTATTTGTGTGAAAAGCTGCATAAAAACTCCTATAAAGTTTTACATTTTTCTTTATTGTATCTTAACCAAAAAATCCAAAAAAATATATTTTGCATTTATTATTGGATTAGGTTTCCAGTAAAAATACAATTTAGCAAAATAGGATTAATTTTGCATTAAAATTAATTTGGCTAAATTGCTTGATTCCTTGATAACCTAATTCATCCATAATTTTGCATTTGCATTTTTCATGTATAAAAAAATAGAAAAAATCTGCTTGGAAAATCGTGAGCTAATTCATATAATTTGACCCGACATTGTTCCTTTGTATCTTTGAGTCGACCTTGGGGCTAGACCAGGTTAAAAATATATAAAACTACACATTAATTAATTGATTGATTCATTGTTTCGTGTGGTTAAATTTTTTATAAATCCAAATTTTCCCGATTGCAATAAACGATTTTAAAGTTAATTCCTATATATTAACTAAGGGCATATTAGGTTCAATCAAGCAGTTGTTGCTACCTCAAGCAGTTGGAATGCCCCGAAAATGCTACTAATAGAAGCCCAACATTTAAGATCCAAAGGCACAATCTCCCCCCCCCCCCCCCGCTTCCTTCCATGCATGATTCAACCTATTAATTTGCCACATAAATTAGATGAGAACATGAAGTTTTACATGGAGTTCATCAAAATTGTATATCCATTATATATGCTCTTGATTCTTAAGTTTTTGAAGATAAAAAAATAGGTGTTGAGCATGCAAACCAAGTATAAATTCAAACCTATATTGCTACAGTTCTCATGCTTAAAATATGGAAATTTGGGGAGATTGACATACATTTTGTGCTAAAAATATCCCATTGTTATACACTATTTCATGATGGAAAAATGAAAGAAATTTGGGTTATTGTTTTATGCTAATATCAGTCCATTGTATACTTTGAATTCATGATTAAAATTTAAAGAATTTGGGAAGAGATGCATGCATTTAGCACTAAAAAATCAGATCACTATTTAGGTTCTATTCATGTCTTTAAATTGAGAGAATTTGGGAGGATAAAATGGCATGATCTAAATCTAAAAATCAGAGCATAAATAGCTACAAATTTCATGTGTGAAAGATGTAAAAAATTGAGGATGAATTGCATGCATTAAGATCTAGTAGAAAGATGAAGATTTTGGGGTGTGTAGCATGCAATTAGATCTAAATTTTAGACATATATTCATGTGTGAAAGATGTGGAGTTTATGATGCCTTCTATTTACCTTAACACAATTTCAAAACATTGATAGTTACAGATTTTATACATGATATATGATGATTTAGGGATGAATTGACATGTAATTTGAAGTTTAAATTCAAACCAATAAGCCATAAATTTCCATGTCTGAACTATGATCCAATTTAGGGGGTTTTCTTTGAAGAACTTATTCTCGAAAGTTATTAAATTATGAATTTTAGATCTGAATTTAAGATTAGATTATAGCCAGATCTAGGATTTTTGAAAGATCAAAATGTAAGGATGAATTCTATGTATTAATATCCAAAATTAGACCACTAATTATGTTCTCACTGCATGATAAAATGTAAGGATTTGATAGAAATTTTCATGCTTGAATTGAGAGTTTTGGGAGTGATCAACATACAAATTAGATCCAACTTAAGATCACTTATTTAGCTACTACATTCATGATTAAAGACTTAAGATTTGGAAGTTTTGTAGCATTGAAATTGAGTTCAGATTTTAGCAAGTAGATCTGAATCTCATGATTTAAAGATTAAAAGATTTGAGAGAAACTACATAGAGTTGAACTTAAAATCATAACTAATGAGTATCTCTAAATCTAATGATTTAAATATGAGAAGATTTGGGAAATCTTTCACCAATCTGAACTTAGTTCCTGATCCAAGAAATCTTCTAATCTCATGACCTAATTGAAGAGATTGAAATACAAATATTAAAATATTAATACTCTACTCTTATGAAGTAAACAAATGATTTCTTGAAAATAATTATGAATAATTAATACTCAATCAATTGATCCTTAAGTATAATCTACTATTTATACATATCATTAAAGAAAGGATGAAGTAGACAAATAAGTAAAATTGATAGTGAATCAGTTAGTAATATTTCTTCATGTGACGCTACCGTGCACATCTGGGATACCCGTATAGGCATCACTCATAGTATCATGTTTGCTAGAGATCACATTAGGGTACCAAAAATGAGGGAAATTTTTCGCTTTTCAAATGGCATTCACAAATTTAACTATTCGACCACAGAAACAACAATGTGTCACCAATTTATATTGCATTAATTTCCATATAAATTTACATGTAACAAAAGAACTGCATTAAATATACATGTATCCCAAATTATAACAGAAGAGAAATAAAAGCATCTATAATATCCTAAACAAAAAGTATAACATGTGTACCTGACAAGAGTGACTACGGAAGCTCGGGTTCGATTGTTGGACTACTGCGATGCATGTACTTATTCTACAATCCATGCATTAGGCAGAAAAGAATATCAACAAAAGTTGAGCACAATCCAATTAATTAAAAATAACAGTTAATTCAGTGTCTCCAAAAGAAAGCAAGTAGATAAGGTTTGACAATTAGATTTAATGAGCTACTTGCATGGAAATTGGTTTTCAAGTTCGTTTTGTATGTGAATCTCCTAACTACTCATCCTACATCAATTACCCATATGTTAGAGTGTGACAACTCCAAGGCGTGAAGAATGCCTTAGAGTTGGAGGGCCTCTGTAGGCATGCAGTGGAGTGTAATGCATCCTAACTAAGTTCCCAACATGCCCACTAGCTTCATCAAACAACCGTAGTTTCCAATATATAGCCATATAAGATTCTCATTCTTTCCCATCCCATTTCAAATTCTTTAATTTATAAATGCTTATTATGATCGAGGTGATCTAGATCTCTTTCCGATGTTTATTAGTCATGTGGATGGATTTTAGTAAGTGTAGATAATTTATCTTGTGTTCTGATTCTTTTCTTGTTAAATTTCTCAATCTCAATGGATAGCATGTAGTCTTGGTCTGTATGAGACCTCACACTATGTCTCTAAGGCAGTAAGGAAGCCTTAGGTTGAGTTGCCTCTGTAGGCATGTAGTGGGATAAAATACGTCCTAACTAAGTTCCCAACCCATTCACTAGCTTCTCTGACAACCGTAATAGTACCTCTTAGTCAGATAAGGATGATTTTCATAATATGATCTTTTCTCTTTTCTAGGACCTACTAGCGGAGCAGTAACTAGCTCAACGGAAACCAAGCTGTAACCAAGCTCAACTATAACCAGGCTCAACTATATGCAGCTCAATTGTAATCAAGCTCCACTATAACCAACTCAAGTGTAACCAAGCTCAATTGTAACTAAATCAACTATAACCAAGCTCTCAAGAGCAGTAACCAAAACTCAAGCAGTTGAAGCCTCCAAAGAGACCTTTCTATCTCACCGTCCTAATGGAGGTGCGCTCCAGGGGAGGGTTAAGCCTACTCCAAAACTACACCCTTGAGATGGAGAAAGACTTTCCGGACTAAGTTGCTAAAAAATCGGCCCGACCAGTACCGACAAATGAGCTCGAAAAACAAAATCGAGAGTCCTACAACCTAGGCACACTAAAGAACACAAGGTCAGCGGAACTGGCCTAAAAGAAACCCTATGGATCCCAAAAGGTGTAAAACTGCGAGCGCTCACGAAAAACCAAGAAAAGACTGGGATCCAAGACCAGTACACTAAATAGTCGCTGCCCTAACCGGGCTTCCTATCTCCCTCCCAGCTAAGGGTCACCGCACCCTCGTACAATCAGGTGTAAGGATCATCATGAGTTGATGATACTCTTAATTATCACACATCATTGAATAACCATTGTTGACTTGATTTCTCATCTTTTCTCAAACCTCTTTGTGGTTAATTGTACAAATCTAGGTCTTTTGATCAACGATCTTATTGATATCACTGGTTCACCATCAATTTCACTTATTTGTCTACTTCATCCTTTCTTTAGTGATATATATAGTAGATTATACTTAATGATCAATTGATTGAGGATTAATTATTCATAATGATCTTTAAGAAATCATTTGTTGACTTCATAAGAGAAGAGTATTAATATTTTAATATTTATATTTCAATCTCTTCAATAAGGTCATGAGATTAGAAGATTCCTTGGTCTAACTAAGTTAATATTGATGCAAGATTCCCCAATTCTTCTCATCTTCGAATCATTAGAGTTAGAGCTACTCATTAAATTTGATTTTTGAAGTTCAATTCTACGTAATTTCTCCCAAATCTTTTTATCTTTAAATCATTAGATTTAGATCTACTTATTAAATCTGGATTTAATTTCATTGCTACAAAACTCCAAAATCTTTTAAGTCTTTAATCATGAACTTAGTGGCTAAATAAGTGATCTTAAGTTGGATCTAATTTGTATTTTGATCACACACAAAACCCTCAATTCAAGCATGAAAATTTCTATCAAATCCTCACATTTTATCATGAAGTCATGTCACAATTAGTGGTCTGATTTTCAGATATTGATAGATGAAATTTATCCTCAAATTTTGATTTTTCAAAATCTTAGATTTGGCTATAATCTAATCTTAAATTTAGATATAAGATTCATAATTTAGTAACTTTTAGATAATAAATTCTTCATATACAATATCCCAAATTGGATCATAATTTAGACATGAAAATTTATGGCTTATTGGTTTGAAGTTTAAACTTCAAATTACATGTTAATTCGTCTATAAATCATCATATGTCATGTACAAACTCTGTAACTATCAATGTTCTAAAATTGGATTAAATTAAATGCAAGTCGTCATCAAATCCACATCTTTCACACATAAAAACTAGAAAAATTATAGGTATGGGATTTATATCTAATTGCATTCTAGGCATACAAAATCTTCATATTTCTACTTCAGATCAAGGGCTTATTTAGTGGTATGAATTGAGACTCTGTATCATGCTAATTCATTCCCAAAATATTATTATTCAAGCAATAAAAAGTATAGTATAGCATGGTCTGAAACTAGATCTTAATGCATGTAATTCATCCTCAATTCTTTAGAATTTAAGCATGAAAATTGTAGCTATTTATGGTCTGATTTTTAAACTCAAATCATGCCATTTTATCCTCCCAAATCTCTCTATTTTAAGGCATGAACAAAACCTAAATAGTAGTCTTTTTTTAATGCTAAATGCATGTATATCACCCCCAAATTCTTTAAATTTTAATCATGAATTCAATGTATACAATGGATTGATCTTAGCATAAAAATGCATACAATAGCCCAAATTTCTTTCATCTTTCAATCATAAAAACAACGCGTAACAGTGGACTATTTTTAGCACAAAATGTATGTCAATATTCCCAAAATTTCCATCTTTTAAGCACGAGAATTGTATCAATATAGCTTTGAATTTATACTTGGTTTGCATGCTCAATACCTAATTTTTTTATCTTCGAAAACTTGAGAATCAAGAGCATATATAATGGATACAAAATTTTGATGATCTCCATGTAAAACTTCGTATTCTCCTCTAATTAATAGGCAAATTAATAGGTTGAATCATGCATGGAAGGCAGCAAGAGGGGGAGGGATATTGTACCTTTGGATCTTAAATTTTGAGATTCAATTAGTAGCATTTATAGGTCTTTCCGACTACTGGAGGTAGCAGCAGCTACTGCAGCTGAATTAGGAGCTCTAGTAGGAGGATTCCAGCAGGAGGAAGGGGCTCCAGAAGTAGTAGCTAATTGTCCAACTGCTTGAACAACAGTTAAGGCTACAGCATGGCTCCAGGCCCTTCCAAACTTTTCTGGAAATTAGATCTCCAACATGTAGCAGTGATTGGGAGCTTCAGAATTTTCCAATTTTGATGCAACTTGATGTAGCTTCAATGGAAAAGGTATCACAACAATTGCCAATGATAGATGCTTGTTGTAATAAGAAGGTGGAGGAGCTTAGCTCCTTCGAATGGAATTTTAGAGAGAAGATGGGGGAAAATTAGATAGAATGGAGGGGGATTATGTGGTATTAATAAGTAGAGAGGGAGGCTTTTATTATTCCATGTGGAGGAGAAAAACTTCCAAATGGAGAGAGAAGGGTCAAGTGGAGGGACCTAGGATAGTAGTTGTTGCTGTGTTGTAAAAAGTTTTTTATTTTTTTATTTCTCTCTTATCATTTGGAATATCAAAGTCATTCACATTCGCACCTAGAATCTCGAATTCTTATGTACAATAGATGATTTTGACTGTCACTGAGTGACGATCAAAATAGGTATAATATTCATATATTTCACATTGAAGATGAATTCCCAAAATTTCCAAGATATAGTCTTGGTTTGTGGCAAACTTTTGTGATTTTAAATTATTAAATGACCTCCGATCGACGAACGATCGATTTCGTTGGTCTTATTTTTCAAATGGATTTTCTAGTGGTGTCAATTTGTTTTGTGATTCAAATTTCATGTCGTAACTTTTTTTGATGGCACACATTACGATGTGATCGACTTTTGGTCGATTGTAATCGAACGAGCTTTGATCTACGATTTACATATTGTTATGAGTTTATTCAATATTAATTGAATATTAAATGGCCTTGCAAACTCTTAATCATGTCGAGTTCGGTTTATTTAGATCTGTATGTCACAAATATAAAAATCTCAAAGGGAGTCTCGTCCTTGAGACTCGGGCCAAGGTCACTTTGTGTTTTATATGGGTTTCATCTTGACATAAAAACCTCAAAGTGTTTTTAACCCATAAAACCTCAAAGGAAAAACAAGCCATATTATTTCAACATGTATAAAAATAAATGGGCTTGTTTTGACAATTACCTGAAAGAGCTACTGGTATCTTGTCTGCATGTCTGCTTCAGTTTCCCATGTTGCCTCTTCGATCCCATGTCGGTACCATATCACTTCGACTAAGGGAATCCCTTTGTTGTAAATCTTGTTTATAGCACTATAGAGTATTTGTACTAATCTCTCCATGTATGTCAAGTCTGGCTCTATGTCAAGGTTCATGTAACATATAAAGTGTCGAGATCATGTACTTACTTCCTCAAGTTGGATATGTGAAAGATGTCATAAATGGTTGACAGATGTGGAGAAAGGGCTACTCGATAGGCCCCATACGAGAAATATTCTCAATGATCCAACATATCGTGGCACCAATCTGCCACGAACACCAAATCTCTGTACTCCCTTCATGGGAGATACTTGTACGAACACCCAATCTCCTACCTGAATTTACAGAAATTTCATAAACATACGAGATTAAGTTGAATATTCATGAGTAATGTTTGAATGGATTAAAGGAAGACGTTTGGATTACCTGAAACTCTAAGTCTCTTCTCCGACGATCTGCATAGTTCTTCTGGAGAATCTGAGCCATCAGAAACTTTCGCCTCATAAGGTCAGCAGCCCTTGCAGTTTCCTCTAGGGTATCTGCAGAGTAAAGAGTGTGATCACCTACCTCACACCAATTGAGAGGCGTAAAACATCTCCGCCCATATAGGGCTTCGAATGGTTCCATACCAATGTTGGAACGATGGCTATTGTTGTAAATGAATTCTACTAACAGCAGGTGATCCTTCATGACCCTTTCCATTCTAGAGTACATGTACGTAGGAAAACTCAAGTGTCTGAATAGTACGCTTGCTCTGTCCGTCGATCTATGGATGGTATGCAGAACTCATCCTCAACTCTGCCTATAGTGCTGACATGAACTGGTGCCAGTAGTGAGATGTAAACCTCAAGTCTCTGTCAGATGCTACCTCATAGGGTATATCATGAAGCATGATAATGTTCCGCACATACAGTCTAACCAACCTAGATGGAGTGTAGGTTATGCTGACATGCATGAAATGGACGGACTTGGTCAATCTGTCAACAACGATCCAATAACATCGTGGCCACCCGATGTCCTCATCAGTCTAGTGATAAAATTCACAAAAATAGTCTCCCACTTCTACTCGGAAATGGGGAAATATTGTAATAACCCTGATGGTATCCTATGCCCAGCCTTCCATCTGACAAGTCAAGCATATGCTAACATGATGTGCCACATCTCGCTTCATTTCGTCCCACCAGAACATTGGTACAGATCTCAGTACCTCTTCATGTTGGAGAGGATGAATAGATAATCATGCACTGGTGCCTCATCAAGAATATCTCTGTGCAACTACTCATCATTGGGCACAACGATCCGACCATCCTTCCACAAAATGGACCTAATCACCTTCATCCTTGATGGCAAGCATGTATCTGTTTCAAATTCAAGGATCAGTCCTCTATACTTATACTATGCAATCCAAAGACCGTTGAATCACGGAGGCACGACAGTAGATATGGACACACTCTCATGAGGATGCCAATCAATCAAAGTTGCGAGCATAACCCTCATATATATCCAGTTTGTTGTACCTTCTTCATGACTTCTCCTGTGAAGCACATTTGTCACCATATTCACCTTACCAGGATAGTAAGAGATCGTGCAGTTGTAATCCTTTAGTAGCTCAAGCCACGTACACTGTCTTATGTTCAGCTCTGTATAATCCAATATGTACTTCAGACTCTTGTGATCTGTAAAGATCTCAAAATTTACCCCATAGAGATAATGATGCCAGATCTTTAAGGCGAAGACATATGCTGCCAAATCCAAGTCATGGTTGGGGTAATTCTACTCATGCGGCCTCAACTGACCTGATGCGTAAGAAATCACATGATCTTGCTGCATCAGAACCACTCCTAAACCTTCATTTAAAAGCATTTGTATATATTGCATAATCCTGAGTGCCTTAAGGGAGTGCAAGAATAGACACAATCATCAATCTTTGCTTCAGTGTCCTAAAGGCATGTTTGCATGAATCATCTCAAATGAAAGGAGCTCCCTTCTTTGTCAATCATGTCAAGAGATGAACAAGTTGAGAAAAATCACCAACGAAGCATGTATAATAGACCGCTAGTCCAAGGAAGTTCTGAATCTGAGTGATTGTCTTGGGCTGCTCCCAAGACATTACTATCTCAATCTTCACAGGATCAACTACGATACCTGGTCTCTAATGACAAACTCAAAAAATGAGACTTGGGATAAACAGAACTCACACTTGCTCAGCTAGGCATACAACATATGCTCCTGAAGTGTGTCCAGGATTATCTATAGATCATTTACTTGATATCATTCATTTCAAGAATATATCAATACATCGTCAATGCACACAACCACAAACTTGTCCAAGTATGGACAAAAAATCTTGTTCATCATGTCCATGAATGTTGTAGAGGCATTGCGAGCCCAAACAACATCACAACAAACTTGCAACGCCCATATAGAGTCTCGAACATTGTTTTCAGATATCTAACTCTCTAATCCTCAACTGATGGTAGCCAAATCAAAGATCAATCTTTTAAAATGCTAAAAATCCTTGTAGCTGATCGAACAAGTCATCGATGAGTGCAAGAAGATGGCGGTTCTTTATCATTCCCCTACTTAACTACATGTAAGCAATGCACAATCTCATCAATCCATCATGTTTTTGACACAAAGAATTGGAGCACCCCAAGATGAAGTGACCGACCTCACAAAATCTGCATCAAGTAACTCCTACAACTGCACCTTCAGCTTTCTTAACTCTGTCGGTGCCATGCGGTACGAAGTCATTGAGATTGGCTATGTATCTTGTAGTAATGTGATCTCGAACTCAAGCTCTCTCTCAGGCGGTAAACCTGGAAAATCATCAGGTTACACGTCAAGATAATCTGATACTACCCTGATGTCCGGAGCCATCGACTCTCCATCGGATGTCTCTCGGACAATTGCTATAAATGTGTCGCGCCCTCAATCTATGAGTCTCTGGTCTCTCAACACTGAAATGTACTTCATTATGTAATGAACCCTCAAAGTTAAACTCAAGTAAATCTGCGATCCTGAAGACAGATATCTTCCTGAAGCAATCAACTAGGGCATGATTACCTGATAACTAATCCATACCTAACATCAAGTCGAACTCATCAAGCTATAGTAGCAAACAGTCTGTGATCATCATCTTGTGACCACGAATCAACATTGGTAACCGGTGAACACGAAAAATGCCTCTTTAATAAGGTCGTATTATTGTAGTATAGGAGACAGATTTCGATTCAACAAAGACCACAACTTTGAATATGTGGTAATTATTTTACTTGGTAAGTGTACCAAGGTCGAGGACACGAGCTTCCTAGTTTATTTATCGAAGATTATGTATTAAGTATTGAGCGATTAAATCCAAAATTTAGGTCTTCATATCCAGAGGTGATGCACAAATTATACGAATAAATAATATGCAGATACTTAACAATGCAAAGATTTATGCAAAGACAAGACAATATGATGCATGCATGATAGATGCAATTTTTATTTTGATTTTTATGCAGTTTAAATGAGATGCAATACAATGATATGCAACAAACAAATATGCATGAGAATGTACATAAATGCCCATAATAACTATACCAAAGAGCAATAGAATATGGATCCATTTTAGAGTCAAATTGAACAATAAGGATAATTAATGTCATTTAAATTAAAGAGTAGGAGACACTGTAGATATCTGAAATTATCACATTTAATTAAGTATGAAATCATGAAATTAAATATGCCATTAGATATAGGATGAAATAAGCTTTAAAACAACATTAAAATCAACTAAACGGAGATCATATGCTCAAGATATTAAAGAAAGAAACCAGGGTTAAATGTAATAAAATGAAAATAAAGGATAATCAATCACAAAAAAGCCCATGGAGGGGCATTTTGGTAATAAATAAAAGCTCGATGGGTTCAATTGTAAATTTCCTTATGCACGGTGGCAGTAGGGCCTCTGTATAAAATACCCCAAGCATGCACGTGACACATGCTTGGAGTATCTCGATGCGATTTTGAGGACTTTGGAGGGTAGATCTGCAAATAGCCTAGACCACATGCATCTGGCATATGAGCTAGACTCGGGGGCGGTCGAAGGCTGCTCTAGTTGACCCGAGCCTCAAGGCTTGGGCCGAGGATCGGGGAGGATGCATGGAGGCTTACTGGACTGTTGGATCAAGGGAAGCCCCCGATCCAACGGTGGATGACGCGGTGGAGCCCTAGCGTTGTAGGGCAGAGGGCGACGACAGCCGAGGGCACATCGGTGCCGAGTAACGAGGCGAGAGGAGCTTGGCCTCATGTGACACACGCCCAAGGCAGAGCTGCGGATGGAAAAGCACGAGGCGGTGTTGTAGGGCGGAGGGCGACAGAGATGAACAGAAGTGGTCGCCTGGGGTGTGTTCTCAAGAAGCACGATCCTTGCTCAAAGGTCCGACGAACTGGAGACATGAGTTCTGCAGCTCGAGTGGCTGCTACTCTACCAAAACAAATGGTCGAGGATCGCACCTCACCTCTGACTTGTTATACCACTAGAGGAGCTCCTCCGAGCTGCCACTTGTGAGAGAGATCATGATAGAGAGAAGGTGATGAAATGGTGGATGATTGCATCAAGGTAGACGACTGTGACTTTATAGGGAAGGGATCTCGGAGGGTTACACAGCGGTGAAGGTTGTAACGGTTTAGAGGGGCAACCGTTACGCAGGGAAGAAGGGATGGTGTGTAACGACAAGGGGCTATGGGTGTTGCGGGGGAATTGTGGGAGGAAGGAGGGGGGTGCTGAGCACAGTCTCCTCACGTGCTTGAGAGAGAGGAGGAAGGGTCACGTGCTACACACGTGACCTGAGAGAGAGAGAGAGATGAGAGAGGGTGCAGTAGAAAGAGAAAGGAAGAAGGAAGAGAGGAAAGTAAAATAAAAAGGAAAATAAAAATTCATAAAAATTAAATTAAATTAAATTAAATTAAAAAGTAAAATAAAAATAAATTAAGGAGTGAATAATAAAATTTAAAAATAAAATAAAAGAAAAATAAAAAAAGCAAATGAGTTCAAATCAAAAAGTGACCAACATGAAAGTTGTTCGTCTCGACGACATCTATAACTTCCATGAAGGATCTAAAAGTAAAATAGGTCAACTGCACAAAAAGTAATTTTGGTGGTACTCTATATATAATAAAATACTATATTTTTTATTTTGTGATTTTTTGTATTTTTAATTTGATTTTAATTAGTAGATTAATTTATATACAATATTTATATAATTAATCTAATTTTATAGATTTTTTGTAGGTTAGAAAAAGGTAAAATAAAATTGACAAAGATAAAATATGTACAATTTATACAAAGTCATATTTTTGGATTTTCTGTTGATTTTGCTCTTTTTAAAAATTTCAATTCTTTATAGAAAGTTAGTTAATTAATCAAAGATTAAACTAGAGAAAGAATCGTGTTAAAATAATGAATATCTGCACATAAAATAACACACTCAATTTAGGTCAAAAATATTGTTATTTATTTAAAGATTTTAATCCTTAATTTGAGCATAATTATTGAATGTTAATTAATTGATTTTAAGAGGTTTAATTGGTGATCTATTAAGAGGATTTTGCTAAAATATCCATATAAATTAAATGAATCATGGATTGATCACACCCCTATGCTTAGCTCTTTGCTTGTCCCCGAGCAAATTTTAGTGAATAAGAATGTTGAATCCCTGATTGTACATGTGTGAATTTCAAGACTTGTCTCATTAAGAATCTTGGATTTTAATGGTCCTAAAATTCTAAGCTCAACCCAGGCTTTATTCAAAAGAAATCCAACTTCTCTAATTATCAGATCTCTGCTTGTATATATAGTATGACATATATGACAATTAATGTGTACAACAGTCATGAGAGTCGGGTCGAAACGTCACCCAAAGTCTTGATCCAGAAGACTCTCCTCAAGACCTAATCCTCAACACTAGAGAATAAATCAGTTCTTGCATCTGGTATACCATCATAGTAGTTTATCATACTTGAAAGTGTATATGGCAGGCCAGATGATGGAGGTCTTAGGATTGCGTATTTACTTTTCTCTCTCACATTGGAACAAGGGTTCTCTCGAGTGCCTTATTACTCAATGCATGTATATTTTTGTTTGTTGATCAATGTGTCCGTCAAGAGAGTTCGGAATCATCTGCACTTGTTTTCCTGAGAGTACACCGGGTGTGTCGCTTTTGAGTATCTAAGATGCATTCAACACCCAGACTTGTATCACTATACGATGCAGAGCCCTTTGATGCTAGCTTGACTCCTTGATCCTAGTAGCTTTGGTCCAATTGGACATTTCTAAGTGGTTGAAATGGTTGTATTGCTTGTATGCAAAGCCCTTTTTTATGAAGATAATTAAAGTAGAAGCTATGGATAAAGTATGTAGAATATATATAAACACACCTCCTATACTTATCTTGTACTATATCCTCATGGCACAAAGTGAAATGTAGACATAGCTTGTACTAAGTATAGTTGAGTGAACAAGAAAAAGAAGATGACTCGCCCCCCTATACCTAGACTTTTGAGGGACTAAGCATAGCAAAAAAGTATGAAATGAGGCAGGAGAGGGTGAGAAAAAAGAATAGAAGTGATGTATAAATAATGCACCAGTCCCCCTATATTTAGGCTCAAGTTTTCCTAAGTATGATCGGACAATCAAAAATGGGGAACCGATGAGATAAACAAAGTGATGGATATACAGAGTAGTGACAAAATTTTTATGGAAGAGGTGGTTCATCCGGGCTGCTTGAGTCTCTCATCTAGCACAGTGCCCTGTGAGAATGAGATTTGCTCAACTTGTACTAATTACTCACTTGATTTGATAAAATATTTAAGCCGATGACTGTTGACTATAGAAATTTGTATGTTGTTTGCGGTCTCTGAGATCTCAACACTTCCGTTATTGTGAACCTCTCTCACATTGAAGGGTCCCGTCCATTTGGATTTCAGTTTGCCTTGAGAAATTTTCAATCTTGCATTAAACAATCACACTTTTTGTCATGGGACAAAGCTCTTTGTTCGGATGTGCTTGTCATACATTTCTTTACTTTGTCCTTGTAAATGATGATGTTCTCATATGCATGATTTCTGATCTCTGACAGTTCATTTAAATCCATATCCTTGCTCTAATATCCTTGGTGATAGTTCCAATTTATCTTTTTGATTGCACATTATGATTTATGCACTAGTTGTGGGCAAATGATACTGCTTTCCATATACCATTCAAAATGGGGAGGTGACCAATGGGGTTTTGTAAGCTGTCCGATAAGCCCACAGAACTTGGTCCAGGAGTTGGGACCAGTTCTTCCTGTCTAGACGGACAAGCTTCTATAAGATTCCTTTAACCTCCCTGTTTGACACCTCGACCATGCCATTGGTTTGTGGGTGGTAAGGAGTGGCGACACCATGCTCGATGTTGTATTCTTTAGTCAATTTCTTCACCTCTCAGTTGACAAAGTGGCTACACCCATCAAATATTAATACCTTAAGGATCCCAAACCTCAAAATAATATGATCTTTCAAAAACTTGCAGGCGGACTTGTTGTCTGCGGCTACAATAGGGATAGCCTGCACCCACCAAGGTAGATAGTTTACCGTGAGAAGAATATATTCAAATCCTCGACTATTGGGGAATGGGCCCATAAAGTCAATGCCCCATTCACTGAATACATCACAAATGATCATTTGTTGCATAGGCATGGCATCTTTGGGACCAATGGTCCCTCCCATTTTCTGACAGATTGGGAATGACCTGACAAAATTGTAGGCATCCTTAAACAAGGTTGGGAAGTAAAATCCACATTGTAGTATCTTCTTGGCGATCATCTTCCCGGAGTGGTGTCCTCTTACCTCCAAGGTGTGGCATAGAATGAGTGTACTTTGGTATTCCTCTTGAGGAATACATCTCCTCTATATACAATCTGATCCTTCAACGAAAAGGAACGAATCCTCCCAATGTTAGTGTATGGCTTCCGACTTGAATCGGTCGATTCTATTCTTGGGCCAACCCTGGGGAACTTTCTTGGAGATAAGATAGTTAACCATGTCAGCATACCATGGGAGGGAGTCCAGAGCAGAAATTGACTCGTCTAGGAAGGTTTCACAGATAGAATTTGAATCTAGGATTTTGTCTTGTTCGGTATGTGATAAATGATCAGCCACCACATTCTTTAGTCCATGTTTATCTTTAATCTCCAAATCAAATTCTTGAAGCAAGAGTATCCATCTGAGTAGTCGTGCCTTTGCATCTTTTTTTACCATTAAGTACCAGATGGATGGGTGGTCTGTGTATACTGTCACCTTAGATCCTAGAAGCAGAGATCTAAATTTCTCAAGGACAAGGATTAATGCAAGTATTTCATTTTCTGTCACTGTATAATTTTTCTGATATGGATCTAAAACTTTGCTTGCATAATGAATAGCATACAAGATTTCATATTTCCTCTGTCCTAACACAACTCTTACTGCAAAGTTTGAAGCATCTGTCATGATCTTGAAAGGAAGAGACCAACCGATGGATTGTTGGATGGGGATCTCAATGATCTTCTTTAAGCAGCTTGAGGGCCTCAAGACACTTATGATCTACAAGGAACTCAATGTATTTCCATAAGAGCTCAATTAACAATGATGCAATTTATGAAAAATCCTTAATAAATCTCCTATAAAATCTGGCATGCCCTAGAAAAGACTGCACTTGTTTTACGTTGGTAGGTGGCTTGAGTTTCTTGATCACATCCACCTTGGAAGGATTAACCTTCATTCCCTTCTTGGATATGATGTGCCCCAACACGATGCCCTCTTCTACCATAAAGTGGCTTTTCTCACAAGAGAGCGCCAGATTCACTCCCCTACACTTCTCTAGGACTCGATCCAGGTGCTCAAGGCAATCATCGAATGAATTACCATGGATCGAGAAGTCATCCACAAATACATCTAGGTGATCTCTAACCATTTCGGCAAATACTGCAATAATGCATCGTTGAAAAGTGCTAGGGGCATTACATAGCCCAAAGCACGCGCTTGAATGCATAAGTACCGAAAGGGCACGTAAAAGTAGTCTTTTCCTGATCCTCTGGGGCGATGGATACTTGGTTGTAACCCGAGTACCCATCTAGGAAATAAGAGTATTCTTTTCATGCCAATCTCTCCAAAATTTAATCAATAAAAGGCAACGGGAAGTGATCCTTCTTTGTTGCGACATTCAGGCACATGTAATCCACACAAACACGCCACGACGTGGGTACCCATATCGTGATCTACTTTCCCTCCTCATTGATGATATCAGAAGTCCTGACTTTGTTGGGACGATGTGCAAAGGCGACACCCACTTGGGAGTCTGAGATGGTATAAATGAACCCAGTCCTACACCATTTTTCGATCTCAATCTTAACCACTTCTCATAAATTTGTATCAACCTACATTGGACTTCATGGGAGGGTTTAGCATTATCCTCAAGGTAAATATGGAGTGAACAAAGGGCCAGATTATTCCCTTAAAGATATGATAATCTCCATCCTATAGACTTACTATTTTTCTCTAAAACTTTAAGTAGGCGGGTATCCTACTCTTCAGTCAGATGTGAGCTGATGAAGACCAGAAACTGACCCTCATTTCCCGGAAGGAAGGCATACTTAAGAGTAGGGGCAATGGTTTGAGCACCTGTAAATCTATATCATTCAAAAAATCTAGCTCTATCATTGTTGATTCTGGTTGTTCTGTGTAATATTATCGGCCATCAACTGAATCATTTCAATGATCGGATCTCCAAAGGTATAATGTGGTGTGGTAAATGCCTCGTCCGATCCGTCTACCTTACTCCGGGGTTGTCCATAAAGAGAATGGACTGATAGGTCAAGAGGGACCTCTGAGTCTTTAGGAGTGTAGGTTGATGCATGAATGAGTTGTCAGACTAATTCATCAACAATGTCCTCTACATATGAGAGTGATTCTATTATTGTGGTCGGGTTCTGTCTCCATGGCCCAACTGTTGATTTTGTACTTTCTTCTGCCTCAGGTTTTAAAATTTTAGACTCTGTGCTAAATTCAGTGTCAAGTCATTGAAACCTAGTTTGCTTCATTTCTAACTTAAATTCTCCAACTTAATTATCCCATATGTGTAAACAAATAGGGCTCTAGCGGTCCTGAGAAAGGGCCACCCTAGTATCATCTAAGACTCTCTCCATATTTTAGGGACATCCATGTCAAAGACTGTGAAATCTACTGGATTGTTATGTCCCTCTATGTTTATAACAACATTTCTCTCACCCCTAGGCCTCTTAGTTGAAGTGTCAACAAATTGAAGTATAGCTCCGGAGTTCTTAAGAGGACCTAGTTTTAGATGCTCATAAAGAGTGGTGGGCTTGAGATTGATGGAGGAGCTATTATCTAACAAAGTTCGGGCAAACTTAATCTCATTGATCTATCTGGTTACAAAGTGTTTATTCGGCTTGGGTTCTTTCTGTTGGCCCTTATTGGTGTGCATCTCATCTTAAGGTATTTATGAAAAACCGGATCTCTTTCAATTATCTCGTCTAATGACAAAGTAACCCTAATATTTTCTTTACATATGTGAGCCATCTCATCGTAATTTTTTTGATTTTTTATGTTTTTTTCTTTCCCGGTGTAAGAGCATGGGGGAAAGAAATTGAATGATCGTGATTGAAAACATCACTTTTATTGAATGGGGAATTAAAAGTATCTACATGACTTGGACTAACTAGACCAAAAACATGGAAATGGGCAGACGACTGTTGTTATTTCCGAAGTGTACTTCTCCTTCAGATTCCGATCCTAACTCTCTTGAGTCCTCAGTGGTATAGTGCTCAATAGGTGGTGTGGGTGGGACATCTTATTTCTCCTCCTCGTGTCTCTCTTCCTCTTTGATGAAGCCACATTTCATCATCTTTATTCTATCATTTTGACATCAAAAACCCTAGTAAATGCGTGTAAATAGCATTAAATCCAGCATCTTAGCATCCATGCATGTATAAGTAAATAGTGTATAAAATACTGTAATTAAAGACAAAATTATATAATAAATAAAAGAAAAGAAAAAGAATAAAATATTGTAAATATTTTATGATCCAAAACCCCGAGACCTAGGCATCTAGATGAATAGGTCGACAAGGAATAAAGTAGGGGGAGATAAGGGTCAAAATACAATAAAATCCCCTTTGTTTTTATTCATTTTGGGACCTATTTTTGGTTCCACTTTTTATACTTCAAATAAAGAAACTTTGTACATGAAATTTGTAGACAATTACATATAGAAAAATAAAAATTGATTTCACTAAAAAATAATGTACAGATAAAAAGTTATGGTCTGAATAAGATTCCAGAACTCCAATTTCCCAGACCCGTATCTTGCAAATAAAAACTCGAAATGCGCCAAAATCACCCTTTAATTGTATATAATGTAAAATAAACTATTTTAATGGAGGTGGTTTCGTATTTTTCGGAGTTACGGTTTGAAAGTTGAGTTTTGGACCCCACTTGTATACTTGTACAGATTAAAATATTCAATTTATTTATTATTCATTATTTTTATAATTTCATATTTTTATAATTTTGAAAATATTATTTATAACAAATATATGCATTAAAATCAGAATAAAAACATAAAATAAATACAAAATAAAATACTTGTATACCATATACATAGGTATAATACCTATACTTACACCTGTACAATTAATACCTATATTTATTAAGTGTATAAAGTACTTCAGAAAAATAAAATAAAATATTTTTAAATATATAAAAGTATTTCATAAATTTATAAAATAATAAACAAAATAAATGAAATTAAATTCACAAAATAAAAATCAATTCTTAAAATATATAGATAATATACCTATATAGGCCTAAAAAGGCAACTTGTAAAATTATACCTCATAAAAATAATTAAAAATCACCATAAAATAATTTATAAAATAATAAATACTTTTTATTCAATAATCAATAATTAAATAAATCATTTACTATTTTTAAACTAATTTTTAAATAATTTTCCAGAGGTTTTTCCTGGTTGGTCCACGTGGACCAACCAGGTGGTCTGGACTGTTGACCAAGGTCAACAGTCTGACCTTCCCTCAAGGTTGTGTCAGAGACCTCGTTTGACCCATTTTTTGCGGATTTTTCAAGGCTAATCCGTTTCCCTTTTTGCGATACAATCTTCATGACTTTTGATCCTTGCAGATCCATGTTACACACCCTTAGTTTACATTGGAGATTGAATCGCTGCATCGTCTCGTGCACCTCGATCTTGTAGCCCGCTTCACCATCGGGTCAAACCCCATATAACGCACCTCCTTCTTATCTTTTGAATTTGAACCCCATTTTCGTCCTGATTGTTCCCCCTTTGGCTCGCGTTTGAGACCTGGAGGTGACAGCTCTAGTGTCAGCTCTTCAAGGAGGCGAAGCGTCGCGGACTTGGGCGAGTTCCATACCTCCGGCGAGCCTCGTCGTTGAGGTAATTTCGACCTCAGGCCTAGCCCTTTGGGGTGCTTGTTTTCTCTTCTTCTCGTACCTCTTTTATTCTCTGTAATCATAGGAATCCCTAGCCACCCTTATTTCCGCATTTCATCGACCAAATCACTCCATCGAAACCTTGCCGGAGCGCACCTCCGGCCGCGTCGTTCATGCCATTCCAGTCACTTTCGCACCACCGTAGGGTCGGGGCAGTTTGCCCCCAACGCCTTCACTCTTTTCTTGTAGGGCTTGAGCCTCAACTCGTGCCTGGAGCTCATCTTGGAAGAGGCAGAGGTACCTGGAGCTCTTCCGCTCCGGCGACCTCGCGCGAGCCCCTCGGCCACCGCCAAGGATTTTTGGAGCGGCCAGCACATCGAGGACCATTGCAGGAGTCTCGGGATCCATTTTGGAGCTTCACCGGGCGGCGGAGGAGGCTGATCGACGCTCGGGAAACTCGCCTCCTCGCGAGTTCATCCCAGTTCATCGAGGAGCCTTTGTAGCCGTCAGATCTTGAAGGACCCCCAGTACGCACAGCCGTCGTCGGATTAAAAGCCCCAGTGCCGTTGGATCATCAGCATCTCATCTAATTTGGGCCGTTGGAGTGAAGCGGCATCGTCCCTCGTGAGCACGCCACGTGGCAAGTGGGTCTCCATCTGCCGTCTTATCGCACAAAGCTTTGGGGCATTTTGTGAAAACCACCCTGGGCGTTTTTGTATTGCATATTAAATACTAGATCTTTCATGTGCCTTTTATAACTTTTGTAATATTTACGTTTCACCCCCCAACACTTCGGACTATTACATCTAGGTCCTCGCCAGGTCACGTGCGCTACGCACGTGACATGGCATTTTTACAGGGGGGCCCGGGCTCTTTTAGTATTTAGTTTTAGTCCTGTAACTTTTGCATGCAGTTATAATATTCTGGACTTTTTGCACTTAAGCCCTAATATTTTGTATATTTGCTTTATAGTACTCCCCAGGCGAGTGCGTCGCACGCGCGTGGGTGGGCTTTTTGCCAAAAGGCCCTTACGGCTTTACGTTTTTGTAACTGGTCTAGAAACTTCATTAATTAGTTATATATTTTGCGTGGAAATTGCACTTTGGCCCCTGTATGTTTACTTATTTACACTTATGCCCTTGCCAGTAGTGTAGTTTCTCGATGTTGTCTCTATTTATTTCACGCATCGATAAAACCCTAAAAAATCCACAAAAATTAGTTTAACCTCATGTTACATTGCTCATTCATGCCATATTTTTACATTGCATTTTTATTGCATTTTCGTATTTATTAAAAATCAAAAACATGCATTTTCAGCACTGTTTACATTAGAAAATCCATAAAAATTATAAAAACGTTTTGAAAAATTCCGAAAAAATTATATTTTGCTTGTTTCATCATATTTTAGTGTCATCCAAAAAATCACGAAAAAATTCAAAACAAAAACCTTAAAAATTAGAAAACTCTTAAAATTTTCATAAAAATCTAAAAAATCCTAGAAAATCCTAAAAATGCAAACTCAGGTTATGTAGCTTCCTTAGTTTATTGTCTTTATTTAAAATTATTTTGAGGAATTTTGGATACTGTTTAATATTTTGTTCCTCATTTTAATTTCGGCCAGCCTTGTTTTTCACTATTTTGTAGTATTTTGACATTTAAAAATACCAAAAATATTCTGAAAAATCTCCAAAAATCATAAAAAAAGTAGAAAAACATAAAAAGACCAAAAACATTTTATTTCCTGATTTTTGAGCATTTTCCTTATTTTTATAAGTACCTTATCCTCTCTTTCCTTATATTGTATATATTCTATTAAAAAAAGAAAATATAAAAATACAAAATACAAAAAGAAAATCAAAAAATCAAAAATCAAAAATCAAAATACAAAAGTAAAACTAAAAATTAAATAAAAAAATTAAAAATTAAAAACCCACAAAAATTTGCATCTTTGTAGACATTTAATCACATCACATTTTTATGCATTATTGCCCGATCTATCTTGTTTGCTCCCTGAGTTCGACACTCTACACATACTTACACTATACACCTATTTGTAGAGTTAAAATAAATTTGACTCCACACTTGTTTCTCATTGTTTGATTGATTTGGTTGTGGGTTCATTGTTGACTTTAGTTGGTATTTCTGCGTGGTCGATGCATCGACTAAGTTCCCGCCTTGTGTGGAACTTAAGACCACCGAAAATTCAGCTAAATCACATGGCGCCGTTGGATTGGGGAAGGGGGTGAAGTCAGGGCATGTATCTGGATCTTAGATACTCTGTCAGCCAATTCCTCCATTTGCTTAGGCAGTTTAGACAATTTCTCCATATCATACGATTTATGAAGTTCGTCCACCTTCTTATAGATATGCTCGACTATTGGTAGCTTATCCACTATTATCCCCATGTCGGTATTGTGGTTGGTAGACAGATTATTCACCATCTTCTTGGAGCCGGCTATGTAAGCCCAGCTGGTGGTCTGTACTCGGCTGGATTCCGCTAGTCTCTCGAACACCTTGTAAACGGTGTCCTCGTGGCGTCCCATGTAACTTCCTCCGCAAGATGCACTCACTAACCCATGGGTCTCAGGGTTTAGCCCACTAACAAGACTTTGGACAAACATCATTTTGCTTATCCCGTGCCCTGGGCATTTCTGGATTAGGTCTGTGAACCTTTCCCAAGCTTCATGAAATGGCTCGCTCATGTGCTGGATGAAGATTGTGAGCTTGATCTGAATTTGATTAATTCCACTTGTAGGGTAGAATTTCTTGAGAAACATGGTCTTGAAAGTGGCCCAAGTGGTGACCACTTCCCCTAAGTTTTTTAGCCAATACGCCACCTTATAAGTTAAGGCAAAGGGAATAGTTCTTAGCCTTATGTAGTAGTGACTAACCCTAGGGTGGGACTGGTTGTCACAAACTAGCTCGAAGTATCAGAGGAAGGCATATGGTTCTTCATGATTATTCCCTCGAACTTAGGCAACAATGCAAGGAATTATGATTTGTACTCGAACGCATCCTCATGGGGTACATGCCTTAACCAATTGTAGTCTTCATCTATTTTGGGGAGGTATGTATCTTCCATCACAGACTCTCCTCATCACAGTTCCCCCATCTATGGTCTAAGTAGTGCGTTGTGTTGTTCGACATCAGTTATCCTTGTCAAAAGAGCTCGCATCGGGCCATTATCGTTCTCTTCCTCACTAGGGTCCCTCTTTGGAGGCATCGTGACGTCTTTTCCTTCACCTTCAGATGTAAGGAGTTCAACATTAGGTGTTGAAGGATGTGAAGTTTTACCAAGGATAATGGTTTCCTTGGCAGAGGAGTAAAATAAACGGTTAACCTAGGATTGACTAAACCTGAAGGTGGCTGGTTGATCTTTGGCAAGAAAATTATCCCAAGGCCAAGAAGAGTCGAGAAGAGAGTCATCTCGAGAGAGAATACACAAAGAAAACACAAATCAAACTCTTCAATTCACCCACTCACCACCGGTGAAGGCACGTCAGGGTTTCGGCTGCTTATCTTTTACATTTTAATTTAATGATAACATGGTCTTGAAGATATTGTTAGGTGCCGAAATTATTCACAAAGACTATCCCAAGTTCATACAACTAGTTGCACCTACTTTCAACCAGTATAAATGTAAGTACATACCATAAAACGTCTACTCGTTACTTAAGGACGGTGCCTTACACAATGTCCTTTAAACCACCTACTATGCTAAGGGAAATATGGACCGTAAAACAGCTACCTGAATTTCCTTCTTTGAAAAGTAGCTATTTGTTTCTAAAAAAGTAGTATGAATGAAAAATTATGATTTTTGGATCTGTCCTAGAGATGCAATTCTGTCTTTACATACAATGAGTGAAATTCTCTGCACATAAAAAAAAGAATTGATTTTAAGTTGATTTATTTATAGTCACCGCAATTAGCAGTCCTTATTTTAAGATTGGTTATCACTTTCGTTTTAATATGAGCACAGGACGACAATGCATAACGAGAAATCCCAATTCCTTTAAATCCTATGTTACAAAATAAAGGTGTAGAATCGAAAAAAGCTGATGCAGGCGAAAACTCAATGATGCATGCTCAAGAAGAAGACTTACAATGATTCCTCGCATTCTTCACGTGGGATGCAATACAGAAAATTTAAATTTTCATTAAATGACATGCACAGAGGAAAAATACCCTATCTATTAGTGGAAAGAATTGATTTTGAATTTTGGCTAAGTAGAACGATCTATAGTGCATATAATTAGTGAAAAATATGTGGCCTAAAAATTACGAGCATAAGCAAAAATAATTCTAAGCTAGCATATGTGTACCTAATTCATATGCCACTCAAGTTGGGTCCCAACTGCACAGCAGGGGTTGAAACAGGCCCGACACACCACAGAGAAGTCATGTTCGAAATATTACAAGTTGAGGGTTCAAAGAGAGGGACCCTATAAATAATGCAAAAAATAAATTCTAATCCACTTTCTCTCATAAAAAATAAAATTTAGGTCTTCTCCGTAGACCCTTAAATTATATCCAAAAGTCGCTCTGAGTAAACTCCAAAGAGAGAATTTGTTATTAGAATCAGAAGTGAGAAAAAAATGCAAAATAAAATGTAGAAAGAAAAAATGACACATAAATTAATTTCTCAAAAAATAATTACAGAAATTATTCTAAACCCCTAAAAATACGTCGTTCCACAACAACGACGACATTTGATGAACCGAAAAAAATCATCTCTTTAATAATATAATATTACAATATAGGAAATAGATTTTGATTTATCAAAAATCACACCTTCAAATATGTGGTAATTATTTTTACTTGGCGACTATACCAAGGTTGAATATAGGGAACGTCTATATTTAGTTGTATGGCTCTAAATTTATTTCAGTAACTAATTACTGGCAAAATAGATATCTATGTTAGAAAATAAAAGGAAAATGAAATGATGACAATGTAATGAAAATAACAGAGATGAAGTTTGGGATCTGTGAATATATAAATTCAATACTTAATTATAATTAACAATTAATCCTAAAAAAGAAATCAGAAATTTAAAGAATAAATTCGAGAAATACTTATGAAGATAAAACCCATGTTACAGGTTAGATGACCAACCAATCAATTAATAATATAACAAATAAAGAGACCAATGATAAATTTCAAGGAAAGTTGATCTCCAAATTCTGTAAGATTTATTCCTCAAAGAATGATCACGATTATCAAGGAAATAACTTAATTATTTCACCTTGACACGCCCCTGCAAATAGATCAAACTCCTCACAATATAAATGCACAAATAAGTCAATTTGAGCCTATAAAGATCAAATTACTCCTCGAGTAATAATCAACAAGGAATGCTTCAAATCAATTCACAAGTTATGCAAAATGATATAGCGTGAAATAAGCTTCAAAATGACATATTGTGCATAAAAAATGAAGTTCTAATGAGAAAGATGTGATAAATTGTAACGACAAGGACTAAAATGCAATAAAAATGAGTTTTCTTCTCAAAACGTCCATGTAGGGACTTATCTGTAATTTCTAAAAATCACTAGGGCTTTTATACAAATTTTCCATGTGTGTACGTGTGAGACACGTGAATCATTGGGCGAGGATCTCTTTATAAATTATAAAATAGGCGGGGGCTTGATAATAATTTACCCCTGCTCACGTTGGGCGCACGACTTGAAGACTTGGGTATCGTCTCGGATGCCCAAGCCTACGTGGTGGCTGGCGGCTGCAATGGTGGGTCGGACTCTAGTGGGAGGCCGGATGGAGTGGAGTACATGCAGAGGATTAGCGCGCAAAAATACATATTGGAAGGGATACGAGAGTGAGTTCCAGTCAGGGCAAGGGGTTGGAGAGGAGCTCCGTCCTGTGCAAGGCCAGAGATGGGAAGAATTGGAGCTACGTTGGCGAAGGGTGGAGCTTACGATGTGGAGAGAGAGCAGGGATCGAGGCGGGGTTGTGGGGCGGAGGGCGACATAAATGAACGAGAGGGGTCGCTTGGAGTGTTCTCTCAAGAAGCATGATCCTTGCTCTAAGGTCCTATGAACTAAATACATGAGCTCTACAGCTCGCGTGGCTGCTACTCGACCAAAAACAAATGGTCGAGGATCGCACCTCACCTCTAGCTCTCATTATAACGCTATGAAGCTCCTTCGAGCTGCCACATGAGAGATAGAGAGATCACGCTAGGGAGAAGGTGATGCAATGGTGGATGATTACATCAGGGGGGACTACGACTTTATAAGGAAGGGATCTTGGGGCTTTACACGATGAATGTTGTAACGGTTAAGAGCGGTAGGCGTTACGTGGGGAAGAAGGGGCGACATGTAATGGCAAGGTACCGTGGGCATCGCGGGGGCATTGCGGGAGGATGGAGAGAGTGTACGGAGCACGGGCTCCTTACGTGCTTGAGAGGGAGGAGGAAGGGGTCACATGGTGTGCACGTAACCCGAGGGAAAGTGGTTGATGGGGCCGGGTCACGTGGAGAGCATGTGACTTGGCTAGAAAGGGAGAAAGGGGAGGGGTGACGTAGAGAGATGAAGATGGGAAGAGAGAAAAAGTAAAATAAAAATCCATAAAAAGTAAATAAAATAAAATAAAACAAAAAGTAAAATAGAAATAAAATAAGGAATAAATAACAGAAATTGAAACAAAATTAAATTAAAAGAAAAATAACAAAGAAAGAGTAAATGCAGTCAAATCAAAAAGTGGTCAACATGAAAGTTGTTCTCTCGACGGGATCTACAACTTTCGTGGAGGACCTAAAAGCAAAAGAGGTCAACTGCACAAAAAGTGTTTTGGGTAGAACTCTGTCGATAATAAAAAAACCGTATTTTTGTATTTTTGTGATTTTTGTATTTTTAATTTGATTTTAATTAGTAGATTAATTTATATACAATATATTAATTGATTTTAAGGGGTTTAATTGGTTATTTATTAAGGAGATTTTGCTAAAATGTCCATATAAAGCAGATGAATCATGGATTCATCAGTAACCCTATGACTATCAGTCTTATGATGAACAACTGGCTACCTAGATCATGGATGTCACATGGAGGATCTAGGGCCTTTGCATCTCTACCTACTGAATCTATAAGTCTCGAAGCTAATTCATCGCTCTAAAATCAATTTAAAACGTAGAAAGGTCAGTTATAGACGCCATGGTTATGTGTAAGAATTGATATCATTGACTACAATAGTTGATGTTCGTAGATATTTCCAACTGTGTCTTGGGATATAATATAGAAATTAGTTGCAAATGGTGACATCTACAGTTATTGAATTTAAATGCCATATTTCCCTTTCGGATCCGCGATAAGTCAGAGGACTGTTGCAATTTGAGTATTAATGCGATCAGAACTATAATACTCCGAATGTATGTAGTGGGGTACCATTGCTCTGATACCAAAACTGTGACGCTCCTGTGTGGATCCAGGATACCCAATTACATATCACTCATAGTATCATGTTCGCTAGAGATCGCATTAGGGTACCGAAAATCAGGGAAACTTTTCGCTTTTTGAATAACAATCACAGATTTAACTATTCAACTACAGAAACAACAACGTGTCACCAATTTATATTACATTAATTTTCATATGAATTTACATGTAACAAAAGAACTGCATTAAATATACTTGTATCTCAAATTGTAACAGAAGAGAAATAAAAGCATTTATGTTATCCTTAACAAAAAACTATAACATGTGTACTTGACAAGAGTAACTGCGGAAGATCAGGTTCAGTTATCGAACTACTGCGATGCATTCTGCAATCCATGTAATGGGAGATAAGAACATCAAAAAATTGAGCACAATCCAATTAATTAAAAATAACAAGTAATTTAGTGGCTCCAAAAGGAAGCAAGTAGATATGATTTGGCAATTAGATTTAACAAGCAACTTGCATGGAAACTGTTTTTCAAGCTTGTCCTATATGTGAATTCCATGACTTACTTATCCTACCCCACTTACCCATAATTAACATTTTTGTATATTTGATGTCCATATTTAAGCTATCACCTTTTTATTAAATATAAATCATATTCGATGGATCTTCGTAATATGGATGATGAGTCTCTGATATGATTTTTGCCTTTATCTAATCTCTCAGGCTTAGCGGATAGTCTATGATATTGGTCTGAGTGTGACCTTACACTATGAATCTATGACGTGAAGAATGCCTTAGGGTTGGGGGGCCTCCGTAGTCATGTGATGGAGTGCAATGCATCCTAACTAATTTTCCAACATGTCTACTAGCTCCATCTAACAACTGTAATTTCCAATATATAACCATACAAGATTTCCATTCTTTCCCAATATATTTCAAATTCTTTAATTTATAAATGCTTATTATGATCGAGGTGATCTAGATCTCTTTCTAATGTTTATGAGTCATGTGGATGGATCTTAGTAAGTGTAGATGTCATGTCTCGTGTTCTAATTCTTTTCTCATTAAATTTCCCAAGCTCAGTGGATAGTCTGTGGTCTTGATCTGGGTGAGACCTTACACTATGGCTCTAAGGCAATAAGGAAGCCTTAGGGTTGGGTTGCCTTCGTGGGCATGCAATGGGGTAAAATGCATCCCAACTAAGTTCCCAACATGTCCACTAACTTCTTTGACAACCGTGGTAGTAACTCTTAGTATGATAAGTACGATTTTCATATTATGATCTTTTCTCTTTGCCAGGACCTACTGACGGAAAAGTAACTAGATCAACGGAAACCAAGCTCAACCGTAACTGAGCTCATCTGTAACAACCTCAAGTGTAACCAAGCTTGACTGTAACCAACTCAATTGTAATCATCTCAACTGTAACCAAGTTCTCAAGAGCAGTAACCAAAACTCAAGCAGTGAGGAAGCCTCAGAAGAGTCCTTTCCGTCTCACCGTCCAAGTGGAATTGTGGTCCAGGGGAGGGCTAAGCCTACTCCAAAACTATGCCTGTGTAACGGGGGAGACTTTCCGGACTAAGTCACTCTGGCCTGACCGTTACGGGTAAATGAGCTTGAAAAATCAAAACTGAGGGTCCTCCAGCCTAACCACCCTAAAGAACACATGGTAAGGGGATTGGTCTAAAATAAAACCTACGGATCCCAAAGCGGCGTAAAGTTGCAAGTTCTCGTAAAAAATCGAGAAAAGACTGGGATCCGAAACCCTTACATTAAACGATCGCTGCCCTAACTGGGCTTTCTATCTCCTGCCCAACTGAGGGTCACTGCACCCTAGCGCAGTATGGGGTAAGGGTCACCATGACCGACACTCTTAATTATCATACATCATTGAATTACCATTGCTAACTTGATTCCTCATCCTTTCTCGATCCTTTTTGTGGTTGACTCTACAGATCTAGATCTTTTGGTCAACGATCTTATTGGTATCACTGATTCACCATCAATTTGACTTATTTGTCTACTTCATCTTTTCTTTAGTGATATGTATAAATAGTAGATTATAGTTAAGGATCAATTGATTGAGCATTAATTATTCCAAAAAACTTGAAATTATATAAAAATAATATTTGTAAATTTAATTAAAAATCAAAATCACTCAACCATTTATTTTATGCACAAGACACTTCCATTTTTTATGAAATCTGGATAGTAATTAAAAGCACAACTAAAAGCATCATCTTGAATTTTTTTCACATTTTTTGGAGCAATACTTAATTAAAATGAATTTCAGACCTTGAAATAGGTAAATTATACAAATTTTCACAAAAATAATTTTAATTAATTACCCAATCCTTACAAAATTCTAATTAAATAGTCAAAAGATAAAGAATTAGTTTCTTAACAAAATGTTATTTTTGAATTAAAGAAATTATACCAAATTGATGTCCAGAACAATGCGTAAATGCAAAGGTGTCTTTGCAATACAGAAATTAAAATAAATCGTGCCTAAGGGTACTTTTGAAATTAATGAAACAAGATGGGATTAATATGCAAATTTTCCAAAAAAATATAAAAAATAAAATAAAACGGACCTTTGAATGACGCGGGTTCCAAAAATGGAACCCACTAGGGCACGATGAGGACTATGTGGGAGCACGCATTAGCGGCAGCGGCTGCCGCTGGCGGAGGGAGGAATGGGGTGCGACGGTGCAACAGGGGGCGACGAGGTGGCATCGTGAGGTGAGGTGCGGTCGAGTGCAGTGGCACTGCTGGGAAATGGTGGAAGATGACTAGCGTAGGCTTCTGGATGATGGTGATGAGGGCACGGTGGTGCGTTCGTACGCGTAGAAGGGAGAGCCACACGACGTTGTGATCGTAGGAGGCGGGGTCGCGCCTAGGCGGAGCAGGCTATCGCAGGGACGTCTGGTGGCGCGACGCGTTGAGGGTGGCACCAGCTGAGAGGCAGGCAGCTGCAGCTGGAAGCGCAGCAGGGGGAGAGCATGGGAGCGACGCCCCTACGAAGGCGCAACCATTGGTGCGGTTGCACGATGGTGAGGAGGACGGTGGTTGAGGGAGTTTGCGGCGGTTGGCAGGTGCTCTGCACGTGCTGAGGTTGGACAACCAAGGGCGCGCGGCGGCGCGGCATGGGCTGCGATGGGTGTTGTAGCTTATTTGTTCTTTTTATTATTTTATTATTATTTTTGATTTTTTTGTAAACAAGAAATAAAAATGCAAGAATAAAGAGGTGGTGGTGATGATGTATGATAAAGCTGATGGTGTTATAATAATAAAAATATGATTATGAGGTAGTGATGTTGTGATGGTGTTTGTGATTTGGATGTGGTGTAAAAAATGAAGATGATCAAGACAATAAAAATAATGTTAGATAATAAAAAATGAGAGGAAGATAGAAAATGTGCATGTGGTTCATCATGTTTGCGGAATAGCTATGCTGGACTCCTATTGTCATCTCAAGAAGGTCGGAAGAGAAGAACCTTCTAAGCTCTACATCTTGCATGAAGAGTCGTTGCTACGAGGTGGAAGAAACCACCTCAGATCTCGTCGACGGCTCGTCGTTGCTCAACGTCGAAGAAGTAGTTGTCATCCCGTGGCTTCGACGGATCTAGAACTCTCTCTATTGTAGAATGGCGAATGGTGGTCGACGTCGCTCGATAATGTTGTTTTATAGGTGGTTGTAGAGACGGTAAGGAATGCAGAGGTGGAAGTTGAGGGAGTCGTGGGTAGAGGGGATCTTGGAGAGGCGGTTGCGACTTGGCAAGGAAGGCAGGCAAGATGGAGGAATAGGGGTGCAGATGAGCATGGGCCGTCCTGCAAGGGTGTGCACAAGGAGTGGGGTATTTTGGATGAAGTTTCGGGGAAGAGTGGAAGGGAGAGAGAGAGAGAGAGGTGTGTGTGTGTGTGTGTGTGTGTGTGTGTGTGCGCGTGCATGGAATCATGATGGGAGAGAGAGAAATGTAAGAGAGAGGGAATAGAGGGAAAGGTGGATGGGAGTCACACGAGTGCATGGGAGAAGGAGGTAGAGAAAGAGAGAAAGAAGAGAAGAGAGAAAGAATGATGGATAGGGAGAGAGGAATGAGAGGGAGCCACATGGCGTGCGGGGATGCGACCACGTGGCGAACTAATAAAAAATAAATAAAGTAAAATAAATAAATATAAATAAATAAATAAAGTAGTGATGATAATAATTAAAATAAAGATAAATAAATCATCAAAGTAAATAATTAAAATAAATAAAAGGCAATAAAGATAAAATAAAGTAAGTAAATAAATAAAGGGTTGACACGTTGTGGCTCCAGGAGCTGCCACGTATCACTCCCAAAAAATAAAAATAATCAAATATAAAATCAAAAAGAAATAACAAAATGAATCAAATCAAAAAGTGGTCAACATGAAAGTTGATCCTCTTAGTGAAATCTACAACTTTTGTGAAGGATTGAAAATCAAAAGAAGACATATGTACAAAAAGTATTTTTGAGGGTATCTTATAGATATAAAATATCACATTTTTACCTTTTGCATTTTTTTATCATTTTTAAATTAGATAAAAATAAAAATAAATTTAGGAAAAATATGGAAGGAATATTTACAATTTAATATATTTTTTAGATTTTTAATAAAAAAGATAACAATAAAAGGTATTTTGATCAATATGTACAATATACAATAGAGGCCTAAAACTCAAGTTTCACATACGAACTCTGATTTTTAATTGGTCTTATTTTGAAGGTCTTTGAATTTATATTATTTTAAAAGGAAGTAGACCTAAATCGGATATGAGAGAGATATGTGTATTTTAATGTTCTTAATCTCAAATTAAACTCGGGTTTTATTGGAGAATTTTACATGTTAGTATTTTCGATATTTTTTTCATTATTAATGTTAGTAATATATGCACTATAAAGTTGATTTTATTAGATTTGGAGTTAGTTTAAAATAGATATAAATAAGTGAATTTGGCTAATATACATGTGAATATGTACACGTGAATTTGGCTCCTTATTTAATGCAAATATGCATGCTAAAATGCAGACATTATTTACATATGCATGAATAATAATTATGCAGTATAAGTAGAGATATGCAGCTAATTACTCGGAAACAATGCTCTATTTTTAGCTTTTAGTGTGATGAATCATTGATTCATTAACCCCCTATACTTAAACCTTGTTCGTCCCTGATCAACTAAAATGGAATGCAAGAGTGAAATGATTTTGGATTTCATACCAAGATCACGAAAAAAGGTGAAAATGGAGCTTGACTCGACCTTTGGATTAATAGTGTGACGGAACTTTATTGGGAATTGAATTTAAGACCTTACAACCTTTGAGTTCCACAAGTCTTCTATTCAGGTCCTCTCAACAGTCAGGTCAGAACAAATCCTCATATGCAAATTCTGATGACTATAATCATACTTGTATTGTGTAAGTGAAATATAACTCTCCACATCAGAAATGGCAAAGAAACGTCCTCCTCTAACAAGGTAACTCTAATTCTCCAGTCTAGCAACTCTTTCCTCGAGGAACATGGTATTCCCTTCTAAGTTCAAGTGCAACCAGCTCAAGAAAGTGTGTAGAGAAGAGAATAGACTGTGAATAATATAGTCACATATCCATGGAGATTGACCAGTGTAGTCAAGTCTCTAGCTACAGGCTTTCTTGGCATGAGGCTTTGAAGCATATGCCTTGCAAATATACAAACTCCGGCAAGCATTTTATTTTCAATCAGGCCTGACCAATTTTTTGGGAGTTCTTTTTTTTGAACTATATACAAGGTGCGTCATGTACATTAGGAGCTTTTTCTTCTTAATCCAGTAGATTATCCCTCTTTTGAAGCATTATCGCAACCTACAACATCCCATCGTTAGACGTCGACACCACTAGACTAGGTTGGGATGCACTACCCTCCCTAGAGAAGGACAGATGTTTTCACCCATGTGCTACTCCAAGCCAAAGGATTCTACCTCCTCACCACCTCATCAATGAAGAGATACACGCACGGTGCTTGTCCAATTTAGGTTACTATCTAAAAGAATCGTGCGTGTGTACGAAATATCCTATTTAGACCAATCAAGATGACATGTGAACATAGACTTGCAGACTCAAAGAATTAAGTCACTTGACCTAAAAAATCTTAACTCCAGTTGTTATAAGGTTCCTTTGAAAAGATTAAGGTCAAATCAAATCCATCCTCAACATCTATTCATAACTTGGTTCAGAACCCACTAACTTTTCACCTTGTATATGCTTGATATGCAGATGAAATGTAGGTGACACGTTATATAAGTGAATGAAGTGCAAGACATTTTTTTAATGCAAGGATGATATGCAAGAGTAAATGAGAAGCCCCTATTATTATTTTCAAAAATCTGGTATACCTTCTATTTTATAACAAATTTTACAAAAGTATTATTTTGCAAAGTTTATATGCAAATTATACAAGTGTTATACAATATACATATTATACGAGTATACATGTATCTTACAATTTTTATCCACCCCGTAGTTATTGCATAAATATACAAAAATATGCGAAAGTACGGGCTATGAGTAAACTATATGTAATATATACATGCCCCCTATACCTAGCATGTGTTATATCCTCAAAGCACGAGAAGCGAGGAAAAAGATATAGCTTGTGCTAAGGGTAGGAGAGCTAAAATAACAGAAAGTACAGAAGTTGAACCGCCCCCTATACTTAGGCTTTGGTAGCCTAAGTGTGGAAGAATACCAAAAATGGAGTGGTCGAGGTTAGGAGGAGAAATGGATGAATATATATCGTGGGTATCAGTCCCTCCTATACTTACGCTCTGGTCAACCTAAGTATAGGACATGACTAATTGCGAGAACCGATGGGATCTAGAGAATATACAAAGAGATCGTAGTATGAATCTTTTTGATGTTTTTTATGGTTAGAGATCAATGTTGCAAGGCTTCATGCGCAACTCTATGTGTGTCTTCTAAATCTGCCTCACGCATGAAAACAATCTCCTCAACACAGACTAATTGTTCATTTGATTCGACAAAGTGTTTCAGTTGTAGTCCATTCACTAGAGATGTTTGTGCTCCATCTATAAGATCTGAGATCTCTACACATCCACTGTTATGCACATCATGGACTATAAACGAACATGTCCACTTGGATTTGAGCTTCCCTTGGAAAACCTTCAGTCTTGCATTGAACAATCATGCCTTTTGTCCAGGAACGAAGGTCTTTCGTCTGATAAATCTATCGTGCCAATGCTTTACCTTGTCCTTATATACCAAACTGTTGTCGTATGCTCGGTTTATGATTTTCACAAGTTCATTCATATCCATCCCTCTCTGTTTTTGCCCTAGGTGTGTGTTTCAATTGACCTTCTTAATTGCCCATGTTGATTTGTGTACTAACTCTGTGGGCAAATGGCACGACTTACCAAATACCATCCTGAATGGGGAGGTTCCTAATGGTGTCTTGTAAGTCATCCTGTAGGCCCAAAGGACTTGATCGAAGATCTGAGTCCAGTCCTTCCTGTCTGGGCAGACAAGCTTTTGCAATATGGTCTTAACCTCCCTATTCGACATCTCTGCCATACCATTAGTCTGTGAGTGGTAAGAACTAGCGACACAGTGCCCGATGTTGTAATCCTTCACAAGTTTCTTCACATCTTTGTCCACGAAATGGCTACCCCCATCGGATATCAATACTTTGGGGACCTCGAACCTAGAAATAATATGCTCTCTGATAAACTTACATACCATCATGTTGTCTGCAACTCAGGTCGGGATAGTTTCCACTCACCTTGACAAGTAATCTATTGCAAGAAGGATATACTCGAAACCATGGCTAACTGAGAATGGGCCCATAAAGTCGATGCCCCAGACATCAAAAACATCATAAATAATGACAGGTTGCATCGACATCTCATCTTTGGAACCAACGGTTCCTCCCATTTGCTGTCATACTGGGCACGACTTCACAAGGTGAGAGCATCGTGAAGCAAAGCCAGCCAGTACAAGCCACACTGCAATACCATCCATGTTGTCCTCTTCCCGGGTGTCCTCCTACCTCCAGACTATGGCAAAAAAGCAAGGACACTTGGGTATTCCTCCTGAGGAATACACCTCCTCCAGACACAATCTGGTCCTTTGAAAAGGATCAAATCTTTCCAATGGTGGTGTCCCGAATCTGATTTGAGTCGGTCTATGTTGCTCTTAGGCCAATCTTCGGGAAATTTATTGGAGACAAGATAGTTCACTATATTGGCGTACCATAGGAGTGAGTTGATAACAAAAACTGTCTCGTTGGGGAAGGAGTCTAGAATAGGTGTATCATCATATGCATCGAGAATCTCGAGACGGGAGAGGTGGTCGAAGACTACATTCTTCTTTCCAGGTTTATCTCTAATGTCTAAGTCAGACTCCTGGATAAGTAAAATCCACCTAAGAAGATGCACCTTCACATCCTTCTTTTCTAGGTGATACTGTGGTGTTGTATGGTTTGTGAACACAATAACCTTGGATCCAATGAGATGAGATCAGAATTTATCCAAGGCGAACACTACTACAAGCATCTCCTTTTCTTTAACTATATAGTTACACTGAGCAGGATCAAACACATTGCTTGCATAGTGTATAGCGAACGGAATAACGTCCCTTCTCTATCCTAACACAGCCCCGATAGTAAAATCTGAGGTGTTCGTCACGATCTCAAAAGGAAGAGACCAATCTAAGGCTTGTAGGATCAGGGCGTCCATGATCATTCCTTGAAGTAGCTTAAAGGCATCAAGACATTTGTGATTGATAATAAACTCCATGTCTTTGCCTAAAAGCTCAATTAGCGGTCGGACTATCTCTGAAAAAACTTTTATGAATATCCTATAAAATCCAACATGCCCGAGGAATGACCGCAACTGTTTTACGTTGGGTGGTAGTTAGAGTCGTCTGATCACGCTCACCTTGGTAGGGTCAACCTCCATTCCTCTCTTGGAGATGACATGCCTCAACACAATGCCCTCTATCATGATGAAGTGACTTTTCTCCCAGGAGAGTACCAGATTCACCTCACAACATTATTTGAGGACTCAATCTAAATTTCTAAGACAGGAATCGAAGGATCTACCGTGGACCGAGAAGTCATCCATGAAGACTTCTAGGAATTCACCGACCATCTCGGCGAATACAACAATCATGCACCTTTGAAACGTACCGAGAGCATTGCATAACCTAAAGGGAATGCGCCTGAAAGCATAGGTACCAAAGGGGGCAAGTTAATGTAGTTTTCTCCTGGTCCTCGGGAGCAATAGCTATTTGGTTGTAACCCGAGAACCCGCCTAAGAAATAGGAAAACCCTTTTCCCACTAATCTTTCTAATATCTTATCAATAAATGGTAGGGGAAAATGTTCCTTCTTCGTCGCAGCATTTAAGCGTCTGTAATCCACACAGACACACCATGATGTGGGTACTCGTGTCACAATCTCCTCTCCATCCTTGTTGGTGGTCATCCGAATTCCCGACTATTTTAGGACAACATGGATAAGTGCCACCTACTTAGAATCAGAGATGGGATAAATAAAACCAATCGCACCATTTCTCAATTTCTTTCTTCATGACCTCTCGTAATTTTGGATTCAACCTACGTTAGAATTCACAAGATGGTTTGGCTTCATTCTCAAGGTAGATATGATGCGAACACAAAGCGAGATTTATCATGTGGAGATCGGAGATGCTCCTGCCTATCACCTTATGGTTTTTCTCCAAGATCTCTACCAAGCGATATTTTTGCTCCTCGGTCAATAATGAACTGATGATAACATGAAACTTCTTCTCTTGTCTCCAAAGAAATGCATATTTTAGGGTTGTGGGTAATGGTTTGAGCTCGTGTAAAGTGTGATTGATGAGCGTCAAATTCGCCTCTATAATATTGTGGAGTTATGTCGTAGTACAGGAGGCGAATTTGGTTCAGCAAAAACCACAATCTTTGAATGCCGTGGAATATTTATACTTGGCAAGTCTACCAAGGTCGAACACAGGGACATGGCTGCCTAATTTGGTTATTGAATTTTGATTCATGAATCACAGAGTGTTTTAATCTCAATTTCAGGTCCATATGCAATTTATAAGGCAATGCAAAGCGATGCTATGATGTATGCATTTTTTTAGATATTTTTATGCAAGTTAAGGAGATGATGCATGAACAAATATGCAAGAGAAATTATTTACAGATTAAAGACTACAATTATACCCTAAAATTATGAGCATCATGTTAGAAATGAAATCAGAGGCAGTTTAATCCATCATTAAAAAGTGGTAATCAAATTAAGCAAGACAAGTAGAGCATGGTCCCATTTTACACATAAAAATTCACTTAAATTAAAATAGTGTCAAATGAAACAAATAAGCATGCTAGAATGTAGAGGACAAAATAAGGATCAAAACGACACTAAAATCATGCAATTTGGACCTACGATGCTCAAGTTATGAAGGAAACAATGCAGGGGCATAATTGTAATAAAAATGCAATAAAATAAAGGGATAAATATTGCATTTAGGTCCCTGGAGGGACCTAAATGCAAATAAAGAAAACCGCCTGAGGTCCCTTGCAATTTGTCCATTTGCGCGCAGGGGCCTTTTTGTAATTTCTGAAAACCTGGAGGGCGTCCCTGTAAATAACCCAGGCACGGTGAGGCACGTGCCTAGGGACCAAAGTGTAAATACTGAAACTTCAGGGTCTTCTCTGCAATTTACCCAGACCTCACGTGCGGTGCACATGAGGGCCCAGACTCGGAAGGCGGCTCGGGCTCGGGGCCACGTGGCGTGGTCTGGAGGTTCATCTCTAGGTTCGGTTGTCCCGAGCCTGCTTGTCTGGAGAGGAGGCTCGGGACACCACGTGTCTTCATCCTGGCCGTCCAATCGAAACGATAGGACGGTAACTGCTTTATCTTCTTCCGTCGTGGACGACCGGAGGAGGCGGGGCTCCGGCGTGTTGGGTGGAGCTCCACCGCCCGCCACAGGCTTGCCTGAAGATCGGTGTAGGTTGCTGAGCTCATGGCGAAGCCCGTGGAAGCCAGGCGAAGCTCCGTCGACGTTCGGGATGGCAAGGCGGAGGTGCTCGTGACGCGGCGGAGCTGGAGATCAGCGAGATAGCGAGAGCTCCGATCATTGATCTTCGATGCACCTGTAGATGTTAGATAGCCGAGGCGTGATGTGTGCGGGTGTTTGTGAAGTGATCGGAAGGCCGTGGAGGCGTCGAGAGGTGGTGGCCGTAGCCTCTTCTCCGGCGAAGGAGGGGAAGAGGGGAGTCGGAGCGGGAGGGGCTCTGGAGAAGGGAAAGGGGGTCGACGAGGGTCATTGGTGGTAGGTAATGCTCGGAGGGGGGTCGGGTCGAGGTGGCAGTGAGTTATGGAGTCGGAAAAATTACGAGAAAAAGGAATAAAATTCACCTCGCCGGAGCGAGGTGATGGCGGAGGGGAACAGCTTGGGCTGAGGCTCCATGGGAGCCTCCGGTCGTCGCCCGCGAGGCCAGCTGCCTCCTCGGAGCTCGGCGGAGCACGGTGGCACCGCTACATGGCCAGAAGGCCATGGATCACACCTGGGTTGTCGCGGCCATCTTCGCCTCAAGATACAGCTCCTCCACTGTCACCGGAGAGCTAGAGGTTGAGCCGGAGTCCCCGTGAATGGTGGATGAGGTGCAGCGGTGGCGGAGATGGCGATTTATAGGCGGAGGTGGTCGGGGGTTACGGTGCTGGCGAAGCGTTTTTGAGCGAGGTTTTAATGGAGATGTGGTAACGGTAGAGGGGTGCTGATGGTGGCGCGAGGATGACGGAGTGAAGGGGTACGTGGGGCGATGGTCAGGAGAGAGAGAGAGATGGTCGGAGGCGCGAGATATAATAGGAAGGGGGCGAGGCGTTACGCAGGAGGAGCGAACGGAAGAGGAGGTTACGCGAGGTAGGAGATGAACGGTAGCCGTTGGATCTCTTGATCCAACGGCTGAGATGGTGATGACTGAAGGGCTCAGATGAAAGGGCGGCGTGGCGCGCTATCGACCGTGGGATAAGACGGTGATCGGAGGGCTACGGTGAGTGGAGACGTGGCGTGTTGACGGCCGAGGGATGAGAGTGGATCTGAGGGCTGGCATTGAGGCATCAATGTGTGGCTCAGATTTGATCTGAGGGTTAGATCGTACAGTTGAGGCAAGGGCGCTAAAGAGCGATCCCGATGGAATGATGTAGAGATCGGGTGGCTGACGTGAAGATGCGACGTGGCGCACGAAGAGGCGTAGGATGAGAGATCGATCGAGCGGCAAAGGATCAGGCGCTAGTGGGCGGCCATGATCTGATCTGGGAGTCAGATCAACGGCTGAGGATTGGAGCGGAGTGAACGGCTCAGATGAAGATGGATCAGGTGTGATTCATCAGCCGAGGGTTGCGCCGGGTGGCGGGAAGAGGAGCGGGCCACGTGGACGGCCCAGTGGGCGCCACGTGGCCCAATGAGAAAATTCAGAAATTAATTAAAAAGAAAAATAGAAAAGAAATAGTTAAAGACCGAATTAGGAAAAAGTCAAAACATGAAAGTTACTCGTCTCGACGAGATCTACAACTTTCATGTTGGTCAAAAAGCCAAAAGAGATCATTTGTACAAAAAGTATTTTGGGGGGTATTTTTAAGGGGATAAAAATACCGATTTTGTGGTTTTGAGTTGTTTTTGTATTTTTTTAGTCTTTTTAATGGTCAGTGATTTATAGACAAGTTATCTACCTAATTTTTAGGGGTTTTTGAGTGATAAAATAGATACAGAAAAAATAAGGGAAATTAAATACAATAAATTAATGGTAATTTATACATAATATGGTACATGATAAAAATAGAGTATTAAGGTGATTTTATTGGTTTACTTAAGACAGGGGTTTTAATATGTGACTTTTAGTATGATGAATTCGAGATTCATCATACCCCTATACTTAAACCATGCTCGTCCTCGAGCATCTAAAGAATGCAGGAGTCGGATTAATTCCGGACAGTGCGCGTAAAATTTTCAAGGCTTGATCTTTCGAAGACCTTTGACCTAAGTGATCCTAAAATTCCGTGTTTATCCAAACCTTAGTCACAAGGAATCCAACTTCTCTGATTATCAGACTCTCTTTTTGTACATATAAATAAGGATATGACATTTAGTGTACTGCATTTCATGAGAGCCAAGTCGATGCATCACCCAAGGTTCCGGTCCCAAAGATTCTCCTCTAGACCTAATCCTCAATACTAGGGAATAAGTCTACTCTTGCGTCAGTCCACCGTCTCATTAGTTTGTCAGACTTTGAAATGTTGATGGACGGCCAGATGATGGAGGTACTGGGATTGTGTCTAATTTTCTCACCCTCACATTGGAACAAGGGGCCTCTCGAGTGCCTTTTACTCAACACATGTATATTATTATTTTGTTGATCATTGTGTCCGTCAAGAGAGTTGGAGTCGTCTGCACTTGTTTTTCTGGGAATACACCGGGGTGTGTCTCTTTTGAGTATCTAAGATACCTTCGACACCCAGACTTGTAGCATTTACGATGCAGAGCCCTTTTTTGGTGTCAGCCCGACTCCTGGTCCTAATTAGCGCTTAGTCCAAGTGGACACTTTGAAAATGTTTAGGAGCGCTCGCCGTTGGTGGAAGCTCATTTGGAATTTGACTTTGGATTTAGAGCTTTTCCTTGACATTTTATTTTTGTTGGCTAGCTCCACTGCTTTTACCAAAAGATTGGCGCACACTGATCAACAAGTTCCTTTAAATTTCATCACACCCTGGCACTTTTAGGTAAATATCCAAGAGATAGCATATGAATCTTGTTCACATACTGGCTAGGGGTTTGCTGACACTCAGATTTTCTGAAGCCTTCATTAACTTTATCCCATCGTCGAATATCATTAGATCGGTTCTAAACTCAAATCTCTGGTCCTAGTTCCTCAGGTGATATCTCAACTCAGCTCATCAATCATGCAGTTGTGGAAGTGACTGTGCTGATCATATTTTCTTGAAGGTAAAGATGAAGAGTGCAATATAGCACTCAAATCTTTCGAACCAGTGAAGTGTGGATATTTAAGTCTTAAAAACCATAATGACTATGGCATGTTAACTCAGACTCTCAAGATCACAGAAATCTAGTGTCCTTAAAATCCTCAAGCCTTGAGTGAATGTGAATGTGTCAGGAACACACCAACTCCTTAGGTTAGTGAATTTTTGTGTGATTTTTATCTTTTGCAAATTTTTATGGGTTTCAATTTTTTTTCAGGAATATTTACAAAAATTAATCCCTCAATTTTAATTTTTACAGGTTTTTACTCAGTTCCCAAGGTTACCAAAACCCAGCCCGAAAAATAAAATTTTAAAAAGTTTTAAAAACGCGAGCTAAGGCTAAAGTAATATACAATAATATACGGTATACCCCCTATACTTATAATTTGCTATGTCCTCATAGCACAAGTGCCATGAAGCCAAGGCTCGGTTCAAGTACATGGTGATCTAGTGGAACTGAGGAGGAGGGTCCCCCTATACTTAGGCCAAAATCGGCCTAAGCACAAGAAGACAGAACGAGGGAGGGATGAGCAGGCAGGTCTCCCCTATACTTAGGCTACAAATAGCCGAAGTAAGGTCTGCATTAGGGGGGAGGGGGTCTATGATACAGGGGTGAGGGGGAGGGGTGAAACGCCCCACCTCGACGGGAGCGCATCTCAACACCCATTCTTAATATTACCCAATAACAATCATAAACAACATGCATGATATACCATTTATACAAAATCAGGAAATAGAGAAGAAGAAAAATCTAAGTTTCTATTGATAACAAAAGTCCACATACGAATGACAATAAGTCCTCAGAGTCTCTTTCATACATCATAAATAACTAGAAAGGAAGGATAATAGAAATTACTAAGAAACTAGTCCTCGACCTTAACAACGTCCTGCAGATGCACCACCAAAGATGTGAGCTTCTGTCTCCTGCTCTACACTTCCTGTTGGATTTCCAAAGAATATAACTCATGAGTCAAATGACTCAGTAAGGATAAATAAATTATAAATTAAAAGAAAATAAGTAGGTAATGCAAATGCGGGAACTGAACAAGTTTAGGAGAGAACATTTTTTAAAAGCATATAACAAATTACTACCATCTATTTTCCAGGCCTTTAACACGTGTGAGATCAAAATAAAACTTTGATATATCTTAATCCATAATTTCATTTCTTATCCCGGACTCGCCTGTCAAAGGAGAAAGACTACGCTAGGAATGAAGCCTGCACCACTTCATTCAAAGTGCAGCCTTAAACCTGTGTGCAAGTGCGATCCTTTAGTCAGTCTAGTTAGTAGTACTCTGACACTCGAGATAGGGCATACAAGCCCAATAGTCATAACTATTATTAATCGAGTCTGCCGGAGGAGTCTCGCTCGCTCCAAAATAAGTGCAACAATAAAGATCCGCATGGTGCAATGCACGCGTGCATCCACCTCAATCCCACCAGAGTACCTACCACCACCCCACTCTGTGATGCCCCTCGAGTGGGGGTGACTCACTGTCGGTTCGGCCGGACCACAAGGGGGTGCACCCACCTTGTAGTTTTTATCTTTTTATCCCTTACAATGCATGTGATATTTTACTCAAGAAGTCAGTTGGGAAAAAGTCAAGATCTACATTAATAGGGAACCAACGCAATAATAATTATGACCACAGAATCACAACTCACTCTGGGAGTATCTCAACTATCAAAAATCTCAACTTGACATTAACATAGGTCCAAAGGTACCATGTACCACATATTATAAAAGATATGTACTCGTAACCATTCCTACCATATGATTGACCCTTCAACTACATTAGTGATATGGTACCCTTTCACAATATACGTGGCTAAAGAATTTGCCATGCTCCTTCTATAATATAGATGTATCTTGAAATAAAAACATACTAAACAAAAGTTTAGATCCCCACAATCATTATATACATGTTGATCATTTGTTGACTCAGACGAATATGAGAAAGGACCAGACCAACCTTGGATTACTATGAAGTATGAAATAAGGAATAACACTTGATTACTCACAGATATGGAGTACGTGAAAAATCAAGACTACCCTCCTTTATTCTTGTCTCCGTGCATTGACCTCTTATATACTCAAGTATAAAGAGGGATATCATATTTGTAACCCATAATGTGTACATCAGAAATTTCGTTTCCCTGAACCACTTGTTGTTCAGATGTATAACTTTCGTATCCTCACATTCATTCTATAATATAAATTCTACCAGCAGTCCTCTCATAATTCACTTACTAATTACGTAGTCTAAAATAAAATCCGATCTGTTAGAACCTAAAACGGAAAAACCCAACAGAACCTTGTTAAATCTCATTCACAAGACTCGGTCCCAATTTCTTGTTAATTATCCTAACCCATGAAAACTAACTAAAGATTCAACCTTTCTAATTCCAGATGAAACTTATAAAAAAATCATGGATTCCCTTTTTTCGGAATAATGAAAACCGTTACCTCAAAATCAACATTTCCCTTAAGAGTGGTGGCTATTAACGTGATTAATAATATATGTAGGGTACATCTTAAACATATAACCACAAAATAATAATCATCACATTCCAAGCTATCCACAACCGTAAGATCTGTCACGCTAGAATGAATAAAATTAGTCATACTACAGATTTGAGAAAATGGAGGACAACTTCTTGATATGCTCGACCTCTTAGTATCGGATTTAAGATCTCAAAATCATTTATATTCTGGGAAGACAAATAGTGTTTACGATGATTAAGATGGGATTTCAAGGTCACCAACAGCAATAGAAGATCCCTGAGGTAGGATCAAAAACGGACATGCAACCTCAAATCCGCAATCTCCAATTCAAAATCGTGGATTAAGCGAATAATAAGATAAGTTCGGGGATCTCTTACCTATCCTCGTGCACGTCTTTGATCCACGGGCTCGATAGCCGATCACGAGAGCTTTTCCCTTACGATGGCCCTCCTCGTCTTCTTCTTGTCGTGAGTCTACGAGACTTTCAGAGTTTTTTATAACGGTGGTGACACCGTTCTCTCCTTGATTCTCTGAAGAAAGAGATGGAAAAAGAGGTGAGAGAATGACTTGGGGAGGAAGAAAGGATGGATTAGGGTTTGGAAAAGGAGTAGGAATGAGAGGAGATGAAGGGTGTGGGTCTTTATATAGTTGGGGATTAAAATCTTAGTTTTAGAAACCCTAAAACAACCCTAATTTGAAATTAATTAACCAAAACCCGTAACCCTTAATTCCCTCAAAAACCATGACCCCTCTTCACCAAAACAGGCATATCTCCCACATCCGAACTCGGAATTACGCGTTTTTGGGCTCGTTGGAAAGCTTGCGACGAGATGCTTATTTTGAGTATAATATTGAATAGGTTTTAAAAATTCAGAAAAATCTGAAAATTATGGGGTGTTACATCATAACAACCTTAAAAACAGTCTCGTCCCCGAGACTTAGGATGCAAAAGGTGTGATCGTAACAACCTTAAAAAGGATGAAAGTAGCTTATAAAATACCTTCAAAAAGGTATGGGTAGTCCCGTCGCATATCCGCCTCAGGTTCCAAGGTGGCCTCCTCGGAGTTGTGTCGTTGCCAAAGGATCTTCACCATACGTATCTCCTTGTGCCTTAACTTCTTCACTGAACGATCGATGATCCGAACTGGTTCCTCCGAGTAACTCAGGTCAGTACCCACATGAAGGTCATCATAACTAATCACATGCGATGGATCATGCACATATTTTCTCAAGTTGGAGATATGAAAAACATCATGTACACCAGCAAGGTGAGGAGGAAGAGCAATCCTGTACGCAACTTTACCAATCTTGTCGAGAATCTCGAACCGTCCGACAAACCGGGGTGCTAACTTTCCATTCACTCCAAATCGCTGAACTCCCTTTGTGGGAGTAACTCTCAAGAAGACAAAATCTCCAACTTCAAAGCTAAGATCAGTGCGTCGTCTATCGCTATAGCTCTTTTGCCTACTCTGTGCAGTAAGCAATTTCTTCCGAGCTATCTTGATTGCTTTAGCAATCTCCTCCAAGTACTCTACCTTATGTAGAAGGTTATGTCCAATCTCCTGCCAACTCAGAGGTGTAGAGCATCGTCTTCCATACAATGCTTCAAAAGGAGCCATGCCTATGCTGGCATGGTAACTATTATTATACGTAAACTCTGCTAACGGCAAATGTTCCTTCCACGACCCTTTCCACTCCAACACACATGCTCGAAGAAGATCCTCCAGTGTCTGAATCGTCCTCTCGGATTGTCCGTCGGTCTGTGGATGGTAAGCAGAACTGAGGCATAGTTGTACTTCTAAAGAACTCATGAATTCCCTCCAGTAGTGAGAGGTAAACCTTGGATCACGATCAGATACAATCTGCTTCGGCAGCCCATGAAGTCTGACAATCTCCTTAATAAAGATCACTGCAAGCTGTAAGGGAGTGCATGCCATACTCACAGGTATGAAATGTGCTGACTTAGTAAGCCTATCAACCACGACCCAGATGGCATCATGACTACTACTGGTCTTAGGAAGACCCATCACAAAATCCATAGATATACCCCCCCACTTCCACTCAGGAATAGGAAGGGATTGCAAAAGTCCAGGTGGCCTCTTATGCTCAGCCTTAATTTGCTGACACGTCAGGCATTTTGCCACAAACTTGGCCACATCCCTTCTCATTTGCTTCCACCAAAAATTCTTTTTCAGATCCTTATACATCTTTGTGCCACCAGGATGTATCGACAAACGTGAACTATGTGCCTCACGCATGATCTCTTCCCTCAATTGTACATCTGTTGGAACATGCAATCGATTCCCATTTCGTAACACACCATCTTGATAAGAAAAGCCAACTAAGGTTCCTGCGATAGCCTTCTTCTTGAGTCTCTGCATACTCAGGTCTTCATGTTGCCCTTGGATGATTCGCTCAACTAACTCTGGACGAGAAGGGGATGAAACTATGACAGTCTCTCGACTACTCTGAAATGGATGCCAATCACTGAAAGCTGCAAGAAGATCCCATGCTTTAAGCTGAGGACGAGATTCACTTGAATGAGTCCTACGACTAAGGGCATCAGCAACCACATTCGCCTTAACAGGATGGTAAGAGATGGTGCACTCGTAATCCTTTAATAGCTCCAGCCATCTCCTTTGCCACATATTGAGCTCCTTCTGATCAAAAAGATGCTTGAGACTCTTGTGATCTGTGAAGATTTCGAAAGCAACACCATAAAGATAATGTCTCCACATTTTAAGAGCAAAGACAACTGCTGTCAGTTCCATATCATGAGTTGGGTAGTTTTTCTCACGTGGCTTCAACTGTCTAGATCCATATGCAACAACCTTACCATGTTGCATCAAAACCGCACCCAGACCCTCCTTTGATGCATCAGTGTAAACTGTGAATCCGTCTGGACCCGACGGAATTGTCAAGATGGGAGCTGTTGTGAGCCTTTCCTTCAGTGTCTGGAAGCTATTCTCACACTCTTCTGACCAGGCATATGGCATCTCCTTCTTGGTCAACTGGGTGAGGGGAAGGACAATCTGAGAAAATCCCTTCACAAACCGTCTGTAATAACCGGCTAAACCAAGAAAACTTCGGATCTCAGACACGTTCTTTGGTCGTTCCCAACTAAGGACTGCTTCGATTTTTGCAGGATCCACAGACACTCCTGCACCTGAGATAACATGGCCTAAGAATGATACTTCTTGAAGCCAAAACTCACACTTACTAAACTTTGCATATAGCTTGTGCCTCCGCAAGGTCTCCAGCACTGTTTGTAAGTGAGTGCGATGTTCCTTCTCATCTCGAGAGTAGATAAGGACATCATCAATGAAAACCACAACAAAACTGCCGAGGAAAGGCTGAAAAACCCGATTCATCGTGTCCATGAATGCTGCTGGGGTATTTGTCAAGCCAAAGGGCATCACCAAGAACTCGTAGTGACCATATCTGGTTCTGAATGCAGACTTAGGTATATCCACATCCCGAATACGTAACTGGTGATAACCAGACCGTAGATCAATCTTAGAGAAGATGGATGACCCTTGTAGCTGATCAAAGAGATCGTCAATGCGCGGCAAAGGGTAACGATTCTTGATTGTTACTTTATTCAACTGCTGATAATCTATACACATGTGCATAGATCCATCCTTCTTCTTAACAAAAAGGACAGGCGCTCCCCATGGAGAGGTACTAGGGCGTATGAAACCCTTCTCCAGCAGTTCTTCTAACTGCACCTTGAGTTCCTTCAGCTCAGCTGGTGCCATCCTGTATGGTGTCATGGATACTGGTTGAGTTCATGGAATGATAGAAATCTCAAACTCCACCTCACGAGGTGGAGGAAGCCCAGGAAGATCTACATGAAATACATCTGGAAAGTTCTTTACTATTTCGATCACCTCTATTCCTTCCATGGGAGTTTGATTCCCAATGACGTGAGCAATAAATCCTTCGCATCCTTGAGATAACAGATGATGAGCTTGCAATGCTGATATGCAGGTTACCCCTCTCGACGAGGTGCTTCCATCAAATACGAATTCTTGTAGCTCAGGAATCCTAAAAATAATCTATTTTTGGAAACAGTCTAAACATGCATGGTGATTCTCAAGGCAGTCCATGCCGAGAATAACATCAAAATCCTCCATCCGAATGAGCAGCAAGTATGCCTCCAGCATATAACCTACAATATAAACCGGGCAATCGGGAAATACCCGATGGACAACAAACACCTGACCCCCAGGTCCCTTAATAAGATAAGGGTTTGAAACTATGGTAGGCTCTCGGCCTAAGGTATCCGCAAAACTCCATGATACGAAGGAATGAGATGCACCCGAGTCAAAAAGAGCATGAGATGTAAAGTTGCCTACTGAAATCATACCTCGTACTACTGATCCCGAAGCATGTTCTTGCCCATCAGTGATGGCATTGAGTTGTCCTTCTCTTCGTGGCCCACTGGAACCTGTCGTGCCTCGAGTCTGGTTGGGATGTCCCCTGCCACCACGAGAGGTAGAACCACGTCCCTGGTGCTGCGGACGTCCCCCTCGTATAGTATCTCGCATCTGTGAAGCTCCCAATGGACAGTTGGACCTGATGTGCCCCTCTTGGTTGCATCGGTAGCAAACACGTGCATCAGTTATGTTGTTCACCATTGGATGTGCTGGTCGTGATGGCCCGAAAAGTGCTTGCCCCAAGGTAGAAGCTCCTCCATGTGCGGACCTGGTAGACATGCCATGCCGGTAGGGGTGGATACGTTGTCCTCTTCGTGCTGTCGAACGATCATTACGAGCAATCTTCCCATAATAGCTCGATCCTCCTTGCCTGGTTTGTACTGACCTGCCTTCACGCAAGTCCTCCTCCACTCGTGATGTAGCATCAACCACTTCCTTCATAGTAACCAATCTAAGGGGTACTAGTCTCTCGCGAATTTCCTTACGGAGACCTCGAAAGAACTTGAATGCTTTGTCAGCCTCAGTCGGCACAGTGCTAGCAGCATACTTCAGCAACTCTGTGAACCTGTTTAGATAAGCAGTCACAGTCTTGTTCCCTTGCTCGAGTAGTGTGAACTCCACGCGACGCTGCTCTAGCCAGTATTCCGGATAGAAATGCTCTCGAAATGCCTCTGTAAATTTCTCCCAAGTAACTGGCGTTGAAATCTGCGGCTCCATAGAACTCCACCATTCCTCAGCATATCCCGCTAAGGAGTAAGTGGCAAGGGTAACCTTCTCCTCATCTGGTACATGTATGGTGCGGAATACCTTTTCCACACGCTTCAGCCATCTCTCTGCCACATCTGTGCTTGTATTGCCCAGAAACTCTGGAACTTTCTCCTTGCGATATTTTGAAAATATGTCCTCTTGTCGCGGTGGTGGCGGTGACGGAGGAGGAGGAGGAGGTGGCGGTGGTGGTGGATCACCATCTCCCCCACCCATTCCAGACCCACCCTCGGATGCAGATCTCGACAATCGCTCCTCGAGCATAAGCTGTCTCTGCTGCACATCCTAAAGCATCGCCATCATCGCAGCCAACTGCTGCGCAGTCTGATCCCTACGAGGCGGCATGATCTGCAAGTGCAGAAATAAAAGGGAATTGCAATCAGATCCTAGAGTAGAGGTCAGTAGTCAAGCTTGATCAATACATTTTTTTTGACAGTAGTCGAAAATCTACTTGTCTAATGTACAATGGTATTTCTCCTACCATACAATTGTTTATGACTGATGGGGTAATTGGGCTCTGATACCAAATGAAACGCCCCACCTCGACGGGAGCGCATCTCAACACCCATTCTTAATATTACCCAATAACAATCATAAACAACCTGCATGATATACCATTTATACAAAATAAGGAAATAGAGAAGAAGAAAAATCTAAGTTTCTATTGATAACAAAAGTCCACATACGAATGACAATAACTCCTCAGAGTCTCTTTCATACATCATAAATAACTAGAAAGGAAGGATAATAGAAATTACTAAGAAACTAGTCCTCGACCTTAACAACGTCCTGCAGATGCAACACCAAAGATGTGAGCTTCTGTCTCCTGCTCTACACTTCCTGTTGGATTTCCAAAGAATGTAACTCATGAGTCAAATGACTCAGTAAGGATAAATAAATTATAAATTAAAAGAAAATGAGTAGGTAATGCAAATGCGGGAACTGAACAAGTTTAGGAGAGAACATTTTTTAAAAGCATATAACAAATTACTACCATCTATTTTCCAGGCCTTTAACACGTGTGAGATCAAAATAAAACTTTGATATATCTTAATCCATAATTTCATTTCTTATCCCGGACTCGCCTGTCAAAGGAGAAAGACTACGCTAGGAATGAAGCATGCACCACTTCATTCAAAGTGCAGCCTTAAACCTGTGTGCAAGTGCGATCCTTCAGTCGGTCTAGTTAGTAGTACTCTGACACTCGAGATAGGGCATACACGCCCAATAGTCATAACTATTATTAATCGAGTCTGCCGGAGGAGTCTCGCTCGCTCCAAAATAAGTGCAACAATAAAGATCCGCATGGTGCAATGCACGCGTGCATCCACCTCAATCCCACCAGAGTACCTACCACCACCCCACTCTGTGATGCCCCTCGAGTGGGGGTGACTCACTGTCGGTTCGGCCGGACCACAAGGGGGTGCACCCACCTTGTAGTTTTTATCTTTTTATCCCTTACAATGCATGTGATATTTTACTCAAGAAGTCAGTTGGGAAAAAGTCAAGATCTACATTAATAGGGAACCAACGCAATAATAATTATAACCACAGAATCACAACTCACTCTGGGAGTATCTCAACTATCAAAAATCTCAACTTGACATTAACATAGGTCCAAAGGTACCATGTACCACATATTATAAAAGATATGTACTCGCAACCATTCCTACCATATGATTGACCCTTCAACTACATTAGTGATATGGTACCCTTTCACAATATACATGGCTAAAGAATTTGCCATGCTCCTTCTATAATATAGATGTATCTTGAAATAAAAACATACTAAACAAAAGTTTAGATCCCCACAATCATTATATACATGTTGATCATTTGTTGACTCAGACGAATATGAGAAAGGACCAGACCAACCTTGGATTACTATGAAATATGAAATAAGGAATAACACTTGATTACTCACAGATATGGAGTACGTGAAAAATCAAGACTACCCTCCTTTATTCTTGTCTCCATGCATTGACCTCTTATATACTCAAGTATAAAGAGGGATATCATATTTGTAACCCATAATGTGTACATCAGAAATTTCGTTTCCCTGAACCACTTGTTGTTCAGATGTATAACTTTCGTATCCTCACATTCATTCTATAATATAAATTCTACCAGCAGTCCTCTTATAATTCACTTACTAATTACGTAGTCTAAAATAAAATCCGATCTGTTAGAACCTAAAACGGAAAAACCCAACAGAACCTTGTTAAATCTCATTCACAAGACTCGGTCCCAATTTCTTGTTAATTATCCTAACCCATGAAAACTAACTAAAGATTCAACCTTTCTAATTCCAGATGAAACTTATAAAAAAATCATGGATTCCCTTTTTTTGGAATAATGAAAACCGTTACCTCAAAATCAACATTTCCCTTAAGAGTGGTGGCTATTAACGTGATTAATAATATCTGTAGGGTACATCTTAAACATATAACCACAAAATAATAATCATCACATTCCAAGCTATCCACAACCGTAAGATCTGTCACGCTAGAATGAATAAAATTAGTCATACTACAGATTTGAGAAAATGGAGGACAACTTCTTGATATGCTCGACCTCTTAATATCGGATTTAAGATCTCAAAATCATTTATATTCTGGGAAGACAAATAGTGTTTACGATGATTAAGATGGGATTTCAAGGTCACCAACAGCAATAGAAGATCCCTGAGGTAGGATCAAAAACGGACATGCAACCTCAAATCCGCAATCTCCAATTCAAAATCGTGGATTAAGCGAATAATAAGATAAGTTCGGGGATCTCTTATATATCCTCGTGCACGTCTTTGATCCACGGGCTCGATAGCCGATCACGAGAGGGTTGCTTTTCCCTTACGATGGCCCTCCTCGTCTTCTTCTTGTAGCGAGTCTACGAGACTTTGAGAGTTTTTTATAACGATGGTGACACCGTTCTCTCCTTGATTCTCTGAAGAAAGAGATGGAAAAAGAGGTGAGAGAATGACTTGAGGAGGAAGAAAGGATGGATTAGGGTTTGGAAAAGGAGTAGGAATGAGAGGAGATGAAGGGTGTGGGTCTTTATATAGTTGGGGATTAAAATCTTAGTTTTAGAAACCCTAAAACAACCCTAATTCGAAATTAATTAACCAAAACCCGTAACCCTTAATTCCCTCAAAAACCATGACCCCTCTTTACCAAAACAGGCATATCTCCCACATCCGAACTCGGAATTACGCGTTTTTGGGCTCGTTGGAAAGCTTGCGACGAGATGCTTATTTTGAGTATAATATTGAATAGGTTTTAAAAATTCAGAAAAATCCGAAAATTACGGGGTGTTACAAGGGGGTTCGTGAGAAATAGATACACACGGAGAGAGAGGGATGGAGATAGAGAGAGGGAGAGAGAGAGAGTGAAATACACAGGGGGAAGGGGTATGAGTGAGGTGAGTGTTATGTGAAGGTGTGTGTGTGGGGGGATTTTTTTTGTACAACATGCAAAACTGGAAGTAAATATGCAAATGCAAGATTTTTTTTACAATATGCGATGCAATTTGACTGATAAAAAAACTAGAATTTCTTCACGGCTTTTTTTGCGGCCTCTTCAGCGGAAGCTCCCGACTTCGCGCCTCCATGACGATCAGGCGTCCCCGATTTACATGGGCCCTGCCACAAAAGAGAAAAGTTAGAGACTCAGAGAAATTAAATCAGCAAATAATATGCGAAGAAATGATGCATGAAATGAGGACCAAATTTTTGAAATAATTTTAAAAAATCAAAATCCAAAAATTAAGCAAAGCCGTATCTCCGACAACGGCATCATTTGATGAGCGTCAAATTCGCCTCTATAATATTGTGGAGTTATGTCGTAGTACAGGAGGCGAATTTGGTTAAGCAAAAACCACAGTCTTTGAATGCTGTGGAATATTTATACTTGGCAAGTCTACCAAGGTCGAACACAGGGACACGACTGCCTAATTTGGTTATTGAATTTTGATTCATGAATCACAGAGTGTTTTAATCTCAATTTCAGGTCCATATGCAATTTATAAGGCAATGCAAAGCGATGCTATGATGTATGCATTTTTTTAGATATTTTTATGCAAGTTAAGGAGATGATGCATGAAAATATGCAAGAGAAATTAGTTACAGATTAAAGACTACAATTATACCCTAAACTTATGAGCATCATGTTAGAAATGAAATCAGAGGCAGTTTAATCCATCATTAAAAAGTGGTCATCGAATTAAGCAAGACAAGTAGAGCATGGTCCCATTTTCCACATAAAAATTCACTTAAATTAAAAACAGTGTCAAATGAAACAAATAAGCATGCTAGAATGTAGAGGACAAAATAAGGATCAAAACGACACTAAAATCATGCAATTTGGACCTACGATGCTCAAGTTATGAAGGAAACAATGTAGGGGCATAATTGTAATAAAAATGCAATAAAATAAAGGGATAAATATTGCATTTAGGTCCCTGGAGGGACCTAAATGCAAATAAAGAAAACCGCCTGAGGTCCCTTGCAATTTGTCCATTTGCGCGCAGGGGCCTTTTTGTAATTTCTGAAAACCTGGAGGGCATCCCTGTAAATAACCCAGGCACACACGTGAGGCACGTGCCTAGGGACCAAGTGTAAATACTTGAAACTTCAGGGTCTTCTCTGCAATTTACCCAGACGTGCGGTGCACGTGAGGGCCCAGACTCGGAAGGCGGCTCGGGAGGCGGCTCGGGCTCGGGGCCACATGGCGTGGTCTGGAGGTTCGGCTCTAGGTCCGGTTATCCCGAGCCTGCTGGTCTGGAGAGGAGGCTCGGGACACCACGTGTCTTCATCCTGGCCATCCGATCGAAACGATCGGACGGTAACTGCTTTATCTTCTTCCGCCGTGGATGACCGGAGGAGGCGGGGCTCCAGCGTGTTGGGTGGAGCTCCACCGCCTGCCACAGGCTCGCCTGAAGATCGGTGTAGGTTGCTGAGCTCATGGCGAAGCCCGTGGAAGCCAGGCGAAGCTCCACCGACGTTCGGGATGGCAAGGCGGAGGTGCTCGTGACGCGGCGGAGCTGGAGATCGGCGAGATAGCGAGAGCTCCGATCATTGATCTTCGATGCACCTGTAGATGTTAGATAGCCGAGGCGTGATGTGTGCAGATGTTTGTGAAGTGATCGGAAGGCCGTGGAGGCGTCGAGAGGTGGTGGCCGTAGCCTCTTCTCCGGCGAAGGAGGGGAAGAGGGGAGTCGGAGCGGGAGGGGCTCTGGAGAAGGGAAAGGGGGTCGACGAGGGTCACTGGTGGTAGGTGATGCTCGGAGGGGGGTCGGGTCGAGGTGGCAGTGAGTTATGGAGTCGGAAAAATTACGAGAAAAAGGAATAAAATTCACCTCGCCGGAGCGAGGTGATGGCGGAGGGGAACAGCTTGGGCTGAGGCTCCATGGGAGCCTCCGGTCGTCGCCCGCAAGGCCAGCTGCCTCCTCGGAGCTCGACGGAGCACGGTGGCACCGCTACATGGCCAGAAGGCCATGGATCACACCTGGGTTGTCGCGACCATCTTCACCTCAAGATACAGCTCCTCCGCTGTCACCGGAGAGCTAGAGGTTGAGCCGGAGTCCCCGTGAATGGTGGATGAGGTGCAGCGGTGGCGGAGATGGCGATTTATAGGCGGAGGTGGTCGGGGGTTACGGTGATGGCAAAGCGTTTTTGAGCGAGGTTTTAATGGAGATGTGGTAATGGTAGAGGGGTGCTGATGGTGGCGCGAGGATGACGGAGTGAAGGGGTACATGGGGCGATGGTCAGGTGAGAGAGAGATGGTCGAAGGCGCGAGCTATAATAGGAAGGGGGCGAGGCATTACGCAGGAGGAGCGAACGGAAGAGGAGGTTACGCGAGGTAGGAGATGAACGGTAGCCGTTGGATCTCTTGATCCAACGGCTGAGATGGTGATGACTGAAGGGCTCAGATGAAAGGGCGACGTGGCGCGCTATCGACCGTGGGATAAGACGGTGATCGGAGGGCTGCGGTGAGTGGAGACGTGGCGTGTGGACGGCCGAGGGATGAGAGTGGATCTGAGGGCTGGCATTGAGGCGTCAATGTGTGGCTCAGATTTGATCTGGGGGTTAGATCGTACGGTTGAGGCAAGGGCGCTAAAGAGCGATCCCGATGGAATGATGTGGAGATCGGGTGGCTGACGTGAAGATGCGACGTGGCGCACGAAGAGGCGTAGGATGAGAGATCGATCGAGCGGATAAGGATCAGGCGCTAGTGGGCGGCCATGATCTGATATGGGAGTCAGATCAACGGCTGAGGATTGGAGCGGAGTGAACGGCTCAGATGAAGATGGATCAGGAGTGATCCATCGGCCGAGGGTTGCGCCGGGTGGCGAGAAGAGGAGCGGGCCCCGTGGGCGGCCCAGAGGGCGCCACGTGGCCCAATGAGAAAATTCAGAAAGTAATTACAAAGAAAAATAGAAAAGAAATAGTTAGAGGCCGAATTAGGAAAAAGTCAAAACATGAAAGTTACTTGTCTCGACGAGATCTATAACTTTCATGTTGGTCAAAAAGCCAAAAAAGAGATCATTTGTACAAAAGTATTTTGGGAGGTATTTTTAAAGGGATAAAAATACCGATTTTGTGGTTTTGAGCTGTTTTTGTATTTTTTAGTCTTTTTAATGGTCAGTGATTTATAGACAAGTTATCTACCTAATTTTTAGGGGTTTTTGAGTGATAAAATAGATACAGAAAAAATAAGGGAAATTAAATACAATAAATTAATGGTAATTTATACACAATATGGTACATGATAAAAATAGAGTATTAAAGGTGATTTTATTGGTTTACTTAAGACAGGGGTTTTAATATGTGACTTTTAGCATGATGAATTCGAGATTCATCAGTGATCCTCGAGAAAATCTGGCTCAATCAAGTCTGGCTCTATGTTGATAGTGGCTGGATATGTCTCTAAAGTAACTGCCACCAACTGATTCGGCTCTGGAGTCGGATCATCAAAAGTATCCAAACAATCGGCAAAAGCCACGTCTGACTAATCGTCCTCATATTCTAATTGTCCTAAAGAGGAAAGATCAGACATACCCAGCTGGGCCTCTATGTCATCAGAGATGTAGGGGAATGCATTCTCTGTATGATCTGCGCCTTGTTCTTTCTTAAGGATCTCGCAAACTGTCTCATGTACAAGGTTCTCTCTAGCAAAGAGGACTCACCAGTGTTGGATGGGTTCTGTCTCCATGACCCAACGGTGTCACATGAACACAATTTGCTTATGACGAAGTGTACTCATTGCTAGATTCGAAATCTGGCCTCTGCCACCTTATCTACTTCATTTCTAGTTCCCCATCTCTGCCTGGAGTTTGGAACTGAATTTTCCTGACCTTATAGTCAAATAAGGCCCCGGTTGTCCTCATGAAGGGCCTTCCAAGTATAATTTGGGAATCTCTCCAATTTCGATGGGTCTCCATATCAAGGATTGTAAAGTCCACGATGTAATCCTGTCCCTCGACATTGATGATAATGTTACTCGATTCTCCCTTGGACCTCTTAGTGGATTTGTCAATAAACTGGAGTAAGGCTCTGGATTTCTTAAGAGGTCCTAGATTTAACCGCTCACAAAGGATTGCTGGCATCAGGTTAATTGAGGATCCATTATCCACGAGAGTGATGGAGGTGCAAGCTTTTCATCAGGCTCGCTTGATTTACTGTTGGTGCTCCCCCTTTATCTTTTTGTTCTTTTTATTTTATGATTTTTTTGATATTTTGGGAATTTCGAATCCCTTTTATTATGCTAAAAGTGGTGATGCTGGTGATGTTTCTCCTTTGCCTCTAAGTTCTCCTCAGGTAGAGACTTGACAACGTCCTCCTTATATTCCTATGCCCGATCAGGTATGGTCACGATCCTTCCGCTCCCGAGGGACATATGATTCATATTATCATACAAAAGGATCTCATGTTCAGATAGAGAATAATCTAAATAATACACATGATCTCGTGGTCATTGTTGGCCATGATTCAGGCTGTTGGGATCGGCCTGAACCTGGGCAGGAATTTGAGTCCTTTGTGCCACCTGCTGATTTTGGTGGCGCGAGACATGGTTCAGATCTGTCCTTATGTCATGGTAATCATTCTGCATCTGCTGAACCATATTGGTCAAAGACTGGATGGCCAAGGTGAGGGACCCCAGATCACTCACGGGTGGGGTCTGTTGCTGACTATAGGATGGGTGATTATGCTGGCTATATTGGCCCTGCAGGCCCTACCGATACTGTTGTGGGTGGGACTGTGATGTGTAAGGTGGTGGTGGACCTTATGGGCCCGAGTGGAATGTGTGCTGCTGCTGGTGCTGCTGAGGTTGGTATCCTTCCATGGTCGGAACTGCATAAAATGCGGTGTGGGGTGTGGGGACGGGGCTGGTGTATCAGTAAGTTAGGGATGATCGGTGTGGCCGACCATTCCCTATCCCCGACTTTCTTATGACGAGGTCATGGCTGTACCACATCTCGTTGATCTCAAACACCTATAGAGGCTCCTCGTAGACTGACTCCACCTATGGGTGTGTGTGTTGCTCCTGTTGAGTGTATTGCTGCTCCTCAACCCAACTGCTCTGAGGCCCCTACACTTGCTCTTGTAAGAGGTGAACTCGATGTATAGGTGCAAGTGCTGAAGAAGGGGCAAGCAGTTGTATCTTGGCTACCTTCTTAGTCAATTCCTCCACTTATTTTTACAATCGTGAAAGCACCTCAAGGTCAATGACCCTCTCGTGGATATGTTCTACCATGGTGAGCTTATCATCTATTATACCCATGCTAGGGATTAGGTCATCAATCAAATCCGCTACAGTCCTCCTAGGTGTCTCATGAGATAGGCTTGAGGGAGACATCTGATAGGTCCCGGCGACCTGAGACCTGACTGTGTTCTGCCATCTGCTCTAGGATCTTCCATATGACATCCTCGCTTTTATTCATATAGCTACCTCTATAGGCTACACTCACTAACCCTTGCATTTCAGGGGTCATACCACATAACAAAGTATGGAATAAGATCACCTTGGTGGATGGGAGAGAGAGAAATGTAAGAGAGAGTGAATAGAGGGGTCATTTGGAAAAGTGGGAGAGAGAGATGTGCGGGGGTGTGTGCGTGTATGGAATCGTGAGGGAGCGAGAGAAATGTAAGAGAGAGGGAATAGAGGGAAAGGTGGATGGGAGTCACGTGAGTGCATGGGAGAAAGAGGGAGAGAGAGAAAAGAGGAGAGAGAAAGAATGATGAAGAGAGAGAGGAATGAGAGGGATCCACGTGGCGTGCAAGGACACGACCGCATGGCGAACTAATAAAATTAAATAAAGTAAAATAAATAAATATAAATAAATAAAATAATGATAATAATAATAATCAAAACGAAGATAAATAAATAATTTAAGTAACTAATTAAGATAAATAAAAGGTAATAAAGATAAAACAAAGAAAATAAATAAATAAAGGGGGTGACACGTGGCAGCTCCAGGAGTTGCCACGTGTCGCTTCCAGAAAAATAAAAAATTAAATCAAATATAAAATAGAAAAGAAATAACAAAAAAGGTCAAATCAAAAAGTGGTCAACACGAAAGTTAACCGTCTCGATGAGATCTACAACTTTTGTGAAAGACTAAAAAACAAAAAGTCATATGTACAAAAAGTATTTTTGAGGGTGTCTTATAGCTATAAAATGCCACATTTTTATCTTTTGTAGATTTTTTTATTATTTTTAAAGTAAAGAAAAATAAAAAAAAGTTAGAAAAAATATGAAAGGAATATTTACAACTTAATCTATTTTTTGGATTTTTTTATAAAAATCTAAAGATAAGGGGTATTTTGGTCAATATGTATAATATACAATAGAGGGCTAAAACTCAAGTTTCACATATGAACTATGATTTTTATGAAATTGATCTTGTTTTAAAGGTCTTTGAATTTATATTACTTTAAAAGTGAGTAGACCTAGATTAGATATTGTATGAGAGAGATATGCACATTTTAAGCTTCTTAAATCACAAACTAAGGCTCGGGTTGAATTGGACAATTTTGCACGTTAGTATTTTTTGATATTTTTTCTTTATTTATTAGTAATATATACACTATAAAGTTGATTTTATTGGATTTGAGTTAGTATAAAATAGATATAAATAAGTGAATTTGGCTAATATACAAGTGAATATGTACAAGTAAATTTAGCTCCTTATTTAATGCAAATATGCATATTAAACTGTATGCATTATTTACATATGCATGAATACTAGTTATGCAATATAAGTGGAGATATGCATCTAATTACTCGAGAACAAAGCTTTATTTTCAACTTTTAAAGTGATGAATCACCGATTCATCATTGCTACAGCTGAATGGGGAGCTCCAACAGGAGGATTCCAACAGGAGGAAGGGGCTCCAACAGCAGTAGCTAGTTGTCCAGCTGCTTGGACAATAGCTAAGGCTGCAGCATGGCTCCAGGCCCTTCCAAACTTTGCTGGAAATCGGATCTCCAACATGTAGTAGTGGTTGGGAGCTTCGACAACTTCAATTTTGGCTGCAGCTTGATGTATATTCAATGGAAAAGGCACCACAATAGCAAATGATGATGGTTGCTTGCTATAACAAGAAGGTGGAGGGGCTTGGCTCCTTCGGATGGAATTTTGGGGGAGAAGATTGGGGGCAAATTAGATAGAATGGAGGGGTTTGTGTGGTATTAATAAGAAGAGAGGGAGGCTTTTATGTTGCCAAGTGGAGGAGAAAAACTTTCAAATGGAGAGAAAAGAGCCAAGTGGAGGGACCCAGGACAACAACGACTATTGTTATGTAAAAAGGAAATTTTTTACTTATTTATTTTATTTTTATTTCTCATTTGGATATCAAAGTCGTCTGCATTCACACATCAAATCTCGGATTCTGATGTACAATAACTCGTTTTAACAGTCCCTTAATGACGATCAAAATGAGTATAATACTCATATACTTCAGATCAAAGATGTATTTCCAAAATTTTCGAGATATGATCTTGATTTTCGACTAAATTTTATGATTTTAAATTATCAAATGACCTCCAATCGATGAACGATCGATTTCGTTAATCTTATTTTATCGAATTGGATTTTCTAATTGCATTGATTTGTTTTGCAGTTTGGGTTTTGTATCGCGGCTTTTTTTGGTGGCACACATTACGATGTGATCAACTTTTGGTTGATTACAACTGAACGAGCTTCGATCTACGATTTACATATCGTTTTGAGTTTATTCAATATTAATTGAATATTAAATGATCTTGCAGACTCTTAATCGGGCCGAGTTCGATTTATACAGATTGGGATGTCACACTTCCCTCACCACCTTGTGCAAACATATACAGATATATACGTATATGATCCGTCATCATATCCATTTTAAAATTAATATTAATATGAGTATCACTTGATATCTACAGATATCCCTTCCGTAACCCTTATATCCTTTTTCACATATAAACATAGTTTTGGATTTATTTTTAATCATACATAATATTGATTTATACATTATTTCATATAGTTGTAGATTTATTTTTAACCATACATAACATAGATTTATACTTTATTTCACATATTTAATATAATTGTTATGAAATAAATATTTAATATATATATGTATTCATATAATGTGCTATATACCCAAATACATATATTTACGCCAATCTATAGAGCACTATGATATTGTCAATATACGACCCATGTCTATTTTTTTAAGGATATGGTGAAAGAATTTTGGTATTGGTAGTCACAGCTGCAATCCTATTTAAAAATGGAAAAAGATATTAGTATACCTAATATCCTCTCGTTTGCATTCTTAGGTCCTTCTTTGAACCATTTATCCTTCAACGAGCTCTTCTTTAGATGGCAGGAAAAAGATGGAAAGCCCGAGGGTATAACCGCAAATGAGAAAGCCGAATAAGCTTATCTCGATCTCTCATCGACGCCCGCCTCGTCCCTCCGAATCGGATAGACTGAGCTGCAGGAGTTAAGCTAAAGGGGGAGGGAAAGCATTGCAGCGTATTACCTTGGGGTGCTTTCTCTATCAATGGCGACGACCGTGGCTTCTCCGTGGAGCATGGCATCCCTCCGGGCCGCTCTTCCTTCCACCGCCTCTTCTTCGAACGGGAGGAATCCCTGCCTCGGGTCGAGAGCTCCTCCCCGCCCTTCGAAGCTCAAGTTGAGCGTCGCGCAGCCGAGCCGCCTCGGCCCCTTCTCCGGCCTCGCCCCAGAGAGGCCTCTCCTTCTGCTCGGTTCCGGTTCGTGCCCAAAAACGCTTTTTTTATTGTCCCCGGTGCCGCGTGGTTCGAGTGAAAATGCCTTCTTTTTTATGGCTATCTCTAGTGGTTTGAATGCGTTGTAAGTAGGGGCTTCGAGAGAAAATCTTTTAGGAAATGGAATAACATGGAAGAAGTGGCTTTTTTTTTGTTTTCTTGGTTAAGCAGGGAACATAAAACAATTCATTGGGTATGGATGATGAGATTCCATTGATAGAGAGCCGATTCCAATAGATTTATTGAACGTTCCCATTACCGTACAGTCAACGTGAATTGAACTTACTAATTTGTCAATTATGAGTTTGTCAATTAGATCTACATTTATCAGGTTTGGCCTACCCTGTGGTGTTACGACTGCATGATCAAGGAAATGCGAGGTGGAGTATATGTGAACACAGTCAAAAGGAGATATTATCATAGACAAATTTAGCATGGGGGAAGAAAAAAGATCCCATTGTGAAGGTTTGTCTCCCGCTAGATAATGCATCAAATTTCCCAATGATCTGTTCACCGCCTTAGTTTTCCAATTAGTTTGTAGGTAATAGGAAATGCTACATTGCAAGCAGGTGCCAAGTCGAGATCAAAGAGTTCGCCAAATTGACTGAGAAAGTACATATCATGATCAGATTTGAAAGAGCATGGAATACCATGCAATGCAATCAACAATCACAAAGATGGAATCAACCTTTTTCATCGTCTTCAATGACCCTAAAACAAAGTCCATTGATAGGTTCTTCCATGGTCTGACTATGATAGGTAAAAGGGTACATAGTTTTGTATTTTGCTGGTGGTCCTTATAATGTTGGCAGACTTGACATCTATGAATAGTTCGTTCCACATCTTTCTTAACCTGAGGCCAATAAAATCTCTCCCTCGTCAAGGCTAAGGTCTTGTCTCTTCCAAAGTGTCCTAATTCTCCACTATGTAACTCAGCATGAGTCTCTCTAATAAGGAAGCAAGAATGCACGATCTATTATCGTGAAAGAGAAATGTCTCATGAATCACAGAGTTAGGCGTGTATTCAATTTTACGCAAAGTGCATTCAACTTAGATATTACTGAAGTTTGGATCATCTTAATATTGCTCTTATATAACACTAAATCCAATAACTTGGATATTCGTTGAGATCAAGACATGGGCCTGTCTACTCAAGGCATATGCAACTCAATTCATTATTCCTAACTTGTGTCCGAGGTGACAAATGTACTCTGTTAGAAAGCTAACCAATTTAGCATGCTTCATATTAATGTATTTTTGTGAGTGCAAATAGCGCTATGCTTCATGATCTGAATTGAGCAAATATTCCCCATGAATAAGATAATGTCGCAAATACTTGTGATCCAACTTTTTGCCAGAGACGGGTACTAGTCGACCTTATAATATTTTGATCTTGCCTTGTTCAACTTTTGTCAGAGTAGGCTACAGGCCGACCGTCTAGGCTAAGGATAACTTCAATTCTGGTATGGGAAGCATCTCAATCAACCTCAAAGACTTTTAGAAAGTCATATGGGAGTGTGAGTTAAATGGTATTTGGGTTTTTGGAAACTTTCCTTAGCTTCATTAGTCCAAGTGTAGGTTCCACCTCATTGACAGTCTGAAATATGTGTCATAAGGGTGCTGAATTCCTAATGAAACAATGATAAAAGGAGGCTAAACCAACAAAACCTACGGATATCGGTTATTGTTTTTATAGTTGGCAAGTTTTTTACAGCCTCTTCTTTGGTTGGATCGATCAACTTTGGATTCTTATGTGGGCACAATGTACTCTAAGAAGATAACATAATCGGTGAAAAAAAGAGCACCTCTTCAAATTGAATATGTTCTCTCAAAGTTTTCAAGACTAATCTAAAAGGTATTAGATGATTGTCACTTGCCATGTTGTGGATTACGATGTCGTTAAAGTAGACTGCCATAATTTTCCCAATAAATGGTCAAAAAATATGAATCATGGTACCCATGAATGTAATTGGCGCATCCTATACACCAAAAGGCATGACAATCCATTCATACAGACTTTTGGTTTTGAAAGTTTTCTTCCATTCATGTCTTGCTTTAATTTAGACTTGGTGATACTTTTTTTTAAATATATTTCAAAGAAAACAACAATACAAGACTACTGGAATCCACTTAATTCATGACGGTCGCCAGCCACTGCAAACAATCTTCTTCGGCACGGATAAGTCGCTAAATTAAGTATCAAAAGTGTTATCCGCGATGGTTCGTGTCAACCGCCGCCTCCTTAATACCCGTCGTGAAAATACGGCATATATACGACGGTCCCTTGACCATCGTATATAATACATTCTATTACGACGGCTTCTCTAAACGTTGTATATATACCTTGCCTATTATATACAACAGCTACTCTGCCGTCGTATATGAATGAACTGTAAAAAAATAGCAGATGCTAGCAGTTGCTGTAGACAACTTCTTCCACATACTTACACATATAACCTGCAAATTAGAGAGGGCTAAAATGTCCATGTAACTCTCAAGAGCTCCATGGCTCATAACCACAATTACAGAGATAAATATAATAATCCAAACCGTCATATTCAATTACATTTTCTTACATTAATGATTAAAAGTTAATTTATGTACAACATACGACAACATACTAGAGCATAATCTAACAAACTACATACTCAGAGTACAACTAATATCGTATATCCTCAACATCAGTAGGGGGAGGGTCGTTATCGTTGTCTCGATGTGGAAGGGTTGGAGTGGAACTGCATGTGCTCCTCCCTGAAAGCTCGGCAATTAGCCTATACATCTCCTGCATCGTTTGTGTATTTTGCTGCACAATCTGAGTATTCTGTTGTACGATCTATCGCAATTGATCTTCCCTCTCATGTGACCTATTGAGGTCGCACCGCATCTCCTTTGTGCTCTGCTTCAACTAGTCGAACTCCTGCTACGATGGACTGTCGCCTCGTCCTTAAAAGCCCGACTTGGTGGTACCTACACCACCCAATAGTGCTCGTCCAAAATGTAGGGAGGAAGGAGGGAAGACGTGACGAAATGCCTCCTTGCTCAGATTTCTGAGATCCAAAGAGCCTTGGTCTGAAGGTGGTTGGTTATTAATAAACTCCGTCATTCGTCCCTACATACATTTGCAAGTTAAATATGTTAGATATATACTTAGAGTTATAAGTTCAAATAAACAATGATGACTTACATGGCCTTCTCGTAAGTCTCATGATAAAGGTGTTCCCCTCGTTATCAGTTGTTTGTTGGGTCATCTCAAAGAGTCTAACTTAGCTCAGCTCGCCCCATGATGATCATATTGAGTTATATCATTTCAATCCTATTTTGTAAGATGTTCGATTAGAAGAACTTATATACTTGTGTTTCAGGTTATCCAGACTAGTCCTTCCCAAGGTATGGGTAGGACCCGACGCTTTATTCCTATTACATTTATTCCTCTCTAAATAACCTTACAATTAGAAGAGCATACCATTATTTAGATGACATACTAACATCAAGAAGAGTATAGTTCATCTCAACTTGAAGGCTTGGACTCGTCACTCTCCAAATAATGAATGATCACATCCCACTCGGTCGGATGCCAATTCGAGGATGGATGGGCTAACACTTCAGCCACCGTCGCGAAGCAGTCATAGTGCTTTAAGATTTTTCACATTAAGTTAAATATCATATTGAAGGAAACACCAACATAATTTAAATTAACATACCGAAAGTACTAACCTTCTTTCTCCTCGCTCAGGTATCGCGATGTAGCTTTACAGCCCGATGCAAGATCCCTTCCTCGAGCTCAGGATCGTCACCCCGATAAAAAATGTTCTATATGCGAAGCAGATAGATCAAGCATTCAACAAAGCAGATAAATCATATATTTAGAAAATGTATAAATGTTTCGTATGATGGCATGTACTTTCATATCAGAAATGATGGAGCCTTCAAAGTGTAGAGGACATTCCTAAAGTCAGCGGTACGTAATGACACATTTGTCCGTGCCGCGATACGCAACCGACTAGAAAATTAACCTGCGTACTCTCCTTAAGCTTGACCTGCCCTATTCAGTTGCATCTTCACCCTCTCACCATGCTTTAATTTACTTAATTGAATGCATATAGCGGGTCCCCTCCCTTTGCACCATTGACTTGTTAAGGAAGTTACTGTTATATAACAATTATTCTTGTTACAACTTAAAAAATATCAAATATCTCTTAAAATTATACCTAACGATGATGCATCGATCTCTGGAGGACTTTGCGGACTGGCCGCGACCCCATCAGCCTCCTCCTCAACTTGGGGATTGCCTACGACCCCCTCAACCACCTTAGACTGTAGTGGCTCACCTCCTCGCTCATCCTCATCTCGATCATTCCGTCTAGAAAATCGTGTCAGAGCCACTTGCATTATTTTAAAAGAACCATAACTACATCAGATATTTAGAATCAATTTCATTTATATTTAAACTGCAAAAGAAATGTTCACATATATAAACCTGCAAAAGAAAGATATGCAGAGAGAGTAAATGGATATTTACATCAGATATGCAAAAAAGATTCACATATATATTTAGAAAATTTCTCAATTAGAATCATACCATATTTCATACATCTCGGTCTTCTTGGTAAGCATCAACCTCGTCATCATCATACTCTTCATTCTCAATGTCTTTGTTATACAACCTAGGAGTTATTTTTATCGGTATTATCCTCCCTGAATTAGCATTATCTTCGATATAAAGTATTTGATTTGTCTGACCTGCTAATATGCAAGGTTTGAAATCTCGATTTCGATTTCATTTCGGTGACCCTGTATACCGAACTTTCGCGGAAATTTCGACGATTTCGGTGGAAATGTTGGAAATGGTTCAAAAAGCCAAATTTTTACAGTTTTTTTGTAAATTAAGATCTTCCGAGTTATTAGAACAATAAATAACTTATAAATACATGATCATGTCACACATATTGCTCATCTATGTCCTTATATCGTACATATCGTACATATCAGTCATATCGGTCATATTGTACAATATGTTAGATATTGCAAATGAAGTTAATCAGAGTACCTCAAACAATGAAATTAGATATACATTCATACGCTTATAGCACACATATTGGTCATCTATGACTATGACGATATGTCACATACTATATCGAACATATCGTTGTTAATACTTAATACTTAATAACAAATTAACAATCTTACAACAAGTGAAAAGACATATATTCACGTAAACTAAATAAGAACATGTACATTAATGATTGATGCAATAAAAGATTAAAATATATTACATGGTGATGAGTTAATTCAGAACCAAGAGTTTCATGGTGGATTTTTACCCCCTTCCTTGTGGCCTCTTATAACACATCACAGATTCTGTGTACTTGTAGTAGTTCTCCCATGTCATATACGAGTACTTGGTCTTGTAATCCATCACATACTGCATGTATTAGTGGTCATCGATGCCTACGAGTATCCCGAGATGATGATAAGCAACACTGGATCCAATATCACGAATGGCACAATGAGGCTGCAAAGTACTGGCTTGATGACGACAAAGTAGGAGAAGATCTTTGCGGAGGAGGCACTGACGTGTACTCATGGAAGAAACATAACTATCATCGTTAAAGAAGCTGCCTTAGCTCTGCTCAGGCTGGCTACCTTGGTAGTTCTCACCGATGTAGCTGCTATATCCCCCATACCCACTGTAATCATATGAATATGATGGAGGTGCGTACGCCTGAGCAGGAGGAGGAGGATGTGCATACGATCCAAGAGGAGGAGCATGAAAGAACTATTGTTAGACATGTGAGCCCTGGGCGAACCATTCTTACAATAAATGTTATTGTAATATATATGTTTATCAATAAAAGTTATTGATGTTTCACTCCCTTTCTGAAATTAAATGAATGAATGCACTATAAGGTCCCTCTGTACAAATAGGGTTATGTACTATGGCCATCTTGATGATCATATAGCTGTTGATTCATTAAATGAATCATATAGGCTGGTGTTTGGATGAATATCTAAGGAGTTAGATAGAGGACTCATCAAGCACCATCAAATGATTATGAAGAGATGATCTCCAGCTTGAGTAGGATATGTCAATCCTTTCTCACATAAGCTGAATCTGACCGACCTCTTGATGCAGGTCCTCTGCATGGGAATAGTGATTCAGAGGTGTCAGATTAGTTAGGTCAATGGGTTGACTTAACGAGATCGAGATAACCTAAGTCCTATGTTGAATGTTGTCACAGCATAGGCACACATCCTCTGACCGAAGACAGATGTGTTACTATATGTCTGAGTGTGTACATTTGGTAGACCAATAGGTTGATGACCTAACCAAGGTCTATACACCGGCGCGCTGGTGTGCATGTAAGAGCATATGAGTAATACGATCTCTCAAAGAGATCATACATGTTCACTTATGAACCGGAAGGCATGAGCTCATTCATGAGGTATTGGGACTGACCAAATTCCATGCATGGTCGTCGTGCTTTGGAAGCATGACAATAATTTGAAGGTATGATATATGCTTTGGGAAAGCATATGATCGATATCAATTCCCAATGACCAAGATTGAGAAACTTGGTGATCAAACCCTGAAGAAGACAGTATAAAATTGATCTTGATCTTCAGGTTGATCTTAGGTCTTCCAGTATGCAGGATGTACATGTATTGGGAATACCTGAGGGTGATGTGATCATAAACGATTGTATAACCATGACGCTTCCATTCCGAGGGAGTGATGAAACAGGTCTGGATTTTAGTGACTCCTCTCAGTAGAGAAGTAATCTATCTTGATCCAAGTGTTGGATATTGGTCTGAATGAGATTCATATTCAATGAAAAGATTAGATTTGCGGTCTTGATTTAATCAAGCATCTATGGGAGGTCCGTAAGATCTCGATTTGAGATAAGATCTCAATATCCAAGTCACTATACGTGGAACGATACAATCGCCCTGTCCTTATCTCCAAGTATCTGCGGAGAAAGCACATTATTCTTGAAGGAGTTCAAGAATAATTCATTCGATGAATTATGTATCCAAGCAACAAGAGTGATAATTAAATGAGATTTAATTATCAAGAATAATATGAATGAGATTCATATTGTGAGAATGATTATCCAAGGTAATTAAATGGGATTTAATTATCAAGGATTACAGAATATGGATAGTACTATCCATAATACATGTGTATTATAAATATGATTTATAATATATATCAGAGAGAGAGAAACTTTGTAAATAGCATTTGTTTATTATTAATGTGGATTGGATTCACATTAGTTAATTAATTGGAAATGTGATTTACAAATTAGTTTGGGTTGTGAATATGATTTACATATTTATCAATGGCATGATTGAAATATTCACAAATTAATTTGGAATTAATTTGGTGGATATTTTTGTAATAATGGTTATTACAAATTTATTAAGAGATAATGGATAAAAAAATAAAAGCGACATAAATCACCACAAAATATAGGCGGCGTCATCTATGGGTGATGCCCCTATTTTTGGGGGTGATTTAATTATCCCCTTTTTTTATCTTGTTATCTCTTGATAATTAATTTATGTTAAATTAAATTATGTTGATGATAATACAACATATTGTTGATTTAAATATAAATTAATGTTGTTGGTTTTTAACCAACAACAATCATGACCATTGATTAATACATAGATCAACCTAGCCGTTGGATCTATAAGTGCCATGGATTGAGATCCATTGGATCCCAAACTAATATATAAGGAGGGCAACCCTAGCCCTTTCAAGGGATATGAACAAGAGTTGTACAAGGCTACTACTCTCTCTCTCTCTCATTCTCGCATACTCTCTCTCTCTCTCTCTTCATCAAGGTGGCCGTCCATCTTGTGCATTGAGAAAGGGAGACTCTCGCCTTCGCCTTCGCCTTCGACTACTCAAGGATCTCCATCTTCTTCAGGGTTACTTGCTCTAAAGGAAGACGACGGATTTCGTTGGACGAAATCAGGGGATTCGTAGCTTGGATCTTCATCGAGGATTGCGGGAGGAACGCTCTCATCATCGCGCCCGCAAGTGCCATCTTCCTGGATCGGACTTGAGACAGGAGGATCTATTGTTTTAGAGATCTCGTGATCACAACCATGCTTCAAGAGGTATTTCTAATACTTTGTGGTTTGATAAAACGATCCAAGAAACATTCTTGTAATCATGTGGTTTCATTGCTTGATTAAAAAATTTTAATTTCCACTGCATATAGCGACTAGTGCGACTAGTCGCCCCGATCGTATGAGATGCGATCGACATGCCTCCGTGATGCGCTTGAGGATTCTCAATATCCTTCAGCTGCTATATCCCCATATCCACTGTAATCATATGAATATGATGGAGGTGCATACGCCTGAGCAGGAGGAGGAGGATGTGCATACGATCCAAGAGAAGCATAAAAGAACTATGGGAAGACGCCAAATGATCTCTCATCATGTGATGATCCATATCCGCCTAGGATACTTGGTATTCTTCCATGATATGGGCTGTCAATGTTCATGCAACTCAATGAACCTACAGATGATATCAAATCATCCATGTAGCTGTCGGTAGGATGATGGCCACGACCGTATGCGTCGTAATCCATAGGTTCCAAACATCGTAATCCATAGGTTCCAGACACGGACTCGAAACAAACTGTCCATATGTGTTCCTCTGTCGCTCCATATACGCACCCTGGGTGGAGCACTTCCTCGAATCTTGTATCTTGTGGTCCACGACCACCCCTTGCTGACCTACCTGAATATGTTTTCCCACCATCACCAGATCCACCACGACCATCAACATCATCATCATCATCATCATCATCTCCATTGTCATCCTTTGACTTGGATTTGGATTTGGAAACTGTATCAACCTCGGCCTCTAACTCTCCAAGAGGGTCCGTAATCCGCCCGGATCTAGCCAGATAGTCACCTACATTTGCTTCCAATTGTTGTCTTATATTCTCATTTGGTCTTCCACCCGGTTGATCGGGAACCGGAGCACCATTGGAATCCATCCACCTCTAGAGAACATCTTCAGCAGCATCGTCATCGTGCATCTTGAAAATGTATGCAAGATCAATATGGTCTATGTAGTCCTCTTTGTCCTGGCCCTCCCTTGCATGTTTCATCTTCAACCTCAAGTTGAGTGCACATAGATAAGATCATGAAGCTTCTGTTCTCCCAACATATTTTGTCTCTTCGAATGGATTAAGTTGAATGTGCTCCAGTTCCTCTCACAGCCACCAACAGATGTGGTTTGAGAGAACACTATCACTGCCACTTTTCGTAGGTGGGGATCTTCCATCCCATACAGTAACCACCATTCGGTTGAGGAAAATACAAAATGCGATAAATCAATAATAGCAATACATCACTACACATTCAATGGACTTATTTGTCTTCATCCTTACCAGGAATAGTATTACCCCATCTATTTACCACAGTAATTCGACCAAATGAACCCAACACATCCTTGAAGTACTTCACCTGCACAGAGGTTGAAGTCATAAGTTGTTACATAATACTACATAACAACAACAAAGCCTTTTTTCATTTTAAGTAGGGTCAGCTACATGGATTTTTTGCCTCGATTCAGATCTATTTTGGGTCATTCTTGGGCTTAGATTTAAAATACTAAGATCCCTTCGCATAGTCTCATTCCAACACTTTTTAGGCCTTCCACACCCTCTTTTAGCTGGCTCAACATTCCAAAACTCACATCTCCTCACCGGTGCATCAATTGACCTCCTTTACAGATGACCAAACCATCTTAAGTGATTTTCTCGCATCTTATCCTCGATCGGAGCTATATCGACTTTTATTCTGATGGCATCTTTCCGAATCCGATCTTTACGTGTGTGTCCAAACATCCATCTCAACATTTTCATTTCTGCTACAGTCATTCTCTGCACATGTCTATGGTTCACATGCCAACATTCAGATCCATAGAGCATAACAGGTCTCACAACTGCTTTGTAAAACTTTCCTTTGATTTTCAAAGGAATTTTCTTTCACATAGAACAATAGAAGCTCCTCTCCACTTTAGCCAACCTGCATTTATTATATTTGTAACATCTCCATCAATTTCTCCATGATGTTGCAAAATAGATCCCAAGTATCTAAAAGAATCTCTCTTCTGAATGTTATCATCACCAATCTTAACCTCGATTCCTTCACCTTTTGTTTCCATCAAAAGTACACTCCATATATTCAGTCGTAGCCCTACTTATACGAAATCCTTTAGTCTCCAATGCATGTCTCCAGATCTCAAGCTTCTCATTTACTCCATCTCTTGTCTCATCAATCAATACATTATCATCATCGAATAACATACACCAAGGTATCTCATCCTGAATGTGGCTTGTCAACTCGTCCATAATCGAAGTAAAAATGAATGGACTCAAAGTTGAACCTTGATGCATACCAATGTTGATATTAAAATAGTCAGTCTTCCCATATCCTTACACAAGATAAAGCCCTATCATACATATCTTTTATGAGGTTAATGTATAGGATAGATACTTGTCTCTTCACCAAAACTCTCTACGATATCTTCCGTGGGACAGAATCATAAGCATTCTCTAAATCAATAAAAATCATATGGAGGTTCTTCCATCTATTTATTGAGAACAATGGAGATTTACAGAGCTAAAAGGAAGAACTTTCATATGATTTTTATTGATTTAGAGAAAGCTTATGATTCTGTCCCACGAGAGATATTGCCAAGAGTTTTGAGAAGAGACAAGTATATGTCCTATGCATTAACCTCATAAAAGATAATGTATGATATGGCTTTATCTTGTGTAAGGATACAATTTGAGAACACTGATTATTTTAATATCAACATTGGTCTGCATCAAGGTTTAACTTTGAGTCAATTCTTTTTTACTTTGATTAAGGACGAGTTGACAAGTCACATTTATGATGAGATACCTTGGTGTATGTTATTCGTTGATGATATTGTATTAATTGATGAGACTAGAGATGGAGTAAATGAGAAGCTTGAGGTCTGGAGACATGCATTGGAGACTAATGACTTCATAGAAGTAGGGCTAAGACTGAATATATGGAGTGTACTTTTGATGGAAGCAATGGTGAAGGAATCAGTGTTAAGATCGGTGATGATAACATTCAGAAGAGAGATTCTTTTAGATACTTGGGATCTATTTTGCAACATGATGGGGAAATTGATGGAATTGTTACAAATAGAATAAATGTAGGTTGGCTAAAGTGAGATCAGTCTCTATTGTTCTCTATGATAAGAAGATTTCTTTGAAAATCAAAGGAAAGTTTACAAAGCAGCTGTGAAACCTGCTATGCTCTATGGATCTGAATGTTGGCTTGTGAACCATAGACATGTGCAGAGAATAGTAGTAGCAGAAATGAAAATGCTAAGGTGGATGTGTGAAGACACACGTAAAGATCGGATTCGGAATGATGACATTAGAAGGAAAGTTGATGTAGCTCCGATCGAGGATAAAATGCGAGAAAATCGCTTAAGGTGGTTTGACCATTTGTAAAGGAGGACAACTGATGCACCAGTGAGAAGATGCGAGTTTGAAATGTTGAGCCGATTAAAAGAGGGTGAGGAAGACTCAAGAAGTGTTGGAATGAGACTACCCAAAGGGATCTTAATTTCTTGGATCTAAGTTAGAGAGTAACCCAAGATAGATGTGAATGGAGGCAAAGAATCCATGTAGCCGACCCTACTTAATGTGGGAAAAGGCTTTGTTGTTGTTGTTGTACTTGACATAGATACACGGGTTTGCTTATTCTACGTCAGGTGGACATCATATAGTCAGAGGTAAATCGTTTATATTCAGGAGAGATGGCATAATCTGCATCAGGATAAGCAATGAAGTTGGTGTGGTTGTTGGCCTTGTAGAAGAGACCATACCTTCGGGATCCTTTCAGATATCAAAGTATCAGGAGAACATACCACCAATGACTGTAACATGGTCTCTCCATATGCTGGCTTGCTTTACTGAAACCATATGATATATCAAGCCTAGTGACATAGCTTACCTGCTAGGCTTCTATATTGTATAGGATCCTCAAACTCGGGATCAGTAGAAATTGTATGCTTCCCTGCTTCCGTTGGTATCCTAGATGGTTTGCATCCAAGCAAACCTACCTACTACAATAAATGTAGCTTGTTGTGATGCATATCACCTCCATGCCTAGAAAATATCGGATCTGACCAAGATCCTTGGTGAAAAAACACCTTCTAGAGGAAGGCCTTGGTCTCTACAACACCTCCTTCATCATCACCACTTACCGCCTTATCATCAACATAGACAACTGATTTCACAATGCTAGTAGGTCGTTATCTGACGAAAACGAAGTAGTCAGATGTCATCTAGTGAAAATCAAGAGAGTCAGTCTCAACGGTGAGCATGTCAAACCAAGCTTGTAGACTCTGCTTCATACCATAAATAGCCTTACGGAGTGTGTATACACTCTCACTTGACGGAGTAACCGAGGGGTTGCATCATATAAACTTCTTCCTCAAGATCGTCATATAGTAAAGCATTTTTCACATCAAGCTGGAAGATAGGCCAATTCTTGTTGATCGGAATCGAAAAAATAGTGACCGAACCTAGTCTGGCCACAGGTGAATAGGTCTCGATGTAATCCATGCCAAAGGTCCAAGTGAAGCCCTTGGTAACAAGTATGGCCTTTAATCTATCAATCATATCATCTAGAGAATTCTTGGTCGTGATGACCCATCTGCAGGCAACTTGCTTCACTCCAGGTGGACAAGGCACTAGATCCCATGTCCCTCCTGGAAGTAAAAGCATCCATCTCCTCATCCATGGATCAACATCGTTTAGAGGGGTATTTGGATTTCTGACAATGAACACATAGAGGATAACCAACATCATGACCACGGTCCTGGCTAAAATCACGTCCACGACCAAGGCCAGAGTTACGACCTGAGTCACGTCTGCATCCATCGCAAAAGTTGTGTTGACTGCCTTGTCTCGAAGAGGCTAAGAAGACATAGTTTGTTGTAGAGTGCAGAGAGGAAGCGTGACTAGTGGACAACTCAATCTCCTGGAAGTATCTAAAGATCACCTTGAGGGACGGTAATATGTTACATGTGAGGAATTAATCCTTCACATTTTGATAGCGAGGATGCTATTGCAAAAAACCTGTAAACCTGGCATCTTGATCTCTTTGTCAGCTATTTAGGGTAATATGCAGGCTGGAAAACAACAAGCTCCTCATAAAGTCGTGAGAGGATGCGCTAGTACTCCACAATGGTGGATTCGTCCTAGGATGTTGACGTAGTCTGCATATAAATATCATCTAGCTGCAACTTCGTAGTCTACTGTGAGTATGTTTGTGCTAGCTCGTCCTACATCTCCTTGCAATCTCTTTGTACATGAGATTTGCCGCAATATGAGACTCCACGTTGTTAGTCATCCATGTCATGATCTGGTAATTGTCTGTGAGGCATGACTCATAATCCTTGTGGGTCTCCTTCAGATGACCCTTCCGCCTTCGTAAGGATGGATATCTTCCTCGGTCTCCAACAAATACCTTGAATGCATGCAACCTAAGAACGTAGTTGTCAACACCCTTGAGTTTGATGGTGGTCCCTTGCACCATCATAAAAGAGGAAGTGATTAGGGACTTGGTCTCGTTGGGGTTGGATGCATGACTGACAGATATCATAGAGGGATAGACACCTCTGGTGGGAATAGAGGAGGGATAGACACCTCCAGTGAAAAATATCGAGGGATAGACACCTCTGGTAGAATTCATGGAGGGATAGACACCTCCGGTAGTCATCTTGTCTTGAGGGCATGATCTACATCTCACGTGGCATTGGTGGGAGGGTTAGACACCTTCGGTAATATCTTGAATTGGTGCCACGTGATCTCGCATGATCTGAAGATGGCATGACATGGTCTGTCAAGGCCTATCCAAGCCTTGCGATCTGATTGGAAGAGCTTATGTGCCATAGGAAGGCAACACTAGCAAACAAGAGGGCTGAATAACCTTAAAAGCTGCGGTGCCCCTGTAGCCCCCGCAAAAAGTGTGGCGGCAACCTAATGGTCCTTGAAAGGGGCGACAATGCCCTGGTAAGCCCTGCGAAAGGGGTGGCAGCACCCTAGTGACTCTCGCAAGGGGGGCTGTAGCACAAGGGTTCTGCTGCTCTTGGTCGGAGAAAGGGCTGGCGGTGGCGACGGGATGTGGGTATGAGCTCCATCTTAGGATTATTGCTCTGATACCATGTGGAGAAAAGAGAAGAGGATGAATTTCATTCCGTAGGTGTAGGGTTTCTTTTTCTTTTTGAGTAAAAAGAGGGTACTATCCCGAGTTGGGACTCACCGCAACCAAACTTGTATTTATATTAAAAAAGGAGTCAACGTACATTACCTTGTGGACCGGAAACGATAAAGAGAATAACAATAAGAAATTACATTTTCAAAATAAAATCCCCGTTTCTTGAAAAATATGTCATTCCTTCCTCCCCAGATGGCCCATAGAGCAGCAAAAGGTAGCGTGCAGTCATTTGTCGAGTTACTCCCCACCGACCTCACTGACCTCCAGAAATCGTCCATACCCTCATATGAAACCCATGCCTGGCCAATCTCTCCCCACACCTGTTCCGACAATTGGCATCTAAAGAACATATATTCTGTATCCTCTGCCTGTACGCCACATACGTCGCATTGCGTGTCCAGAATGCCAAACAACATGCCCCTCGCTTTATCACACAATATGCCCTTTCTCAGGCACCAAAGGAAAACCTCCAACTCTGCATGGTATCCTACAATGCCCAAATGACCTTTATATCTTGTGCCAGGTCCGGGTCTGTGTCATCAAAGTTCCCTCTGAACTCCAAGAAAGCCTTCTTTGTTGAGAATCTGCCCCCTTCCAAAAGAAATGATCCCTGCCCTGAGAGATACAGTCATGCGAAGGCAACTCCGACTGTAATCTCTCCAGCTCCACCAGCCACTGGTCCGACAGATCCGCCACAAACTGTGGAACCCATGAACCAGACACACCTGCTTTCGAAACAGATCACCCCTTAGTTACTGCCATTGCGAAGAGCCTCGAGAATCTGCTGTAGAGCGTACCATCCCCCGTCCAGTAATCTCGCCAGAAACGAAAGCCAGTCCGTCCCCCACCTTCGGTTGCAGTTTCGACCTTAGTTATGGTAGAATTGCACGAACACCACTCCAGAGCGACGACTCGAATCGAGTCCTTTCTGCCTCAAGCAATCCTGTGACTTCGTAGATAGCCCTTATCAGCCTGGGCGCCAGTCTATCCGTGTCACCCCATATCTGAACCACCCACTTTGCCAGAAGCGCCTTATTCATGTATGCCACATCCCGCACCCCAAGCCTCCTTTGTTTTGTGGTTTCGTGAGGTCCTCCCACCCCACCAAGTGTACGCCCTGTCTTTGCCGCCTCCCATCTGCCAAAAAAAATTCCGCATCAATGTCTCTATCTTTTTTCTAACTCCCGTCGGTATCAACCTTGTTGCAAAGAAGAAAATTATAATGACCGCTAACACGCGCTTCAAGAGTATCACCTTTCCCCCCTTAAAGAGTGTAATTGCCTTCCAACCGGTCAATCTCTGCTCAAATCTCCCGAGGACCATATCCCAGTCTGATTTTTTCATTCTGCCTGCAACCAGAGGTAGACCCAGATACGAGATGGGTAGCTCACCCATGGGGTAGCTCAAGAGCTCCGCCACCCTACTCCTCTCCACTTCGTCCATCCCAAAGGGGATAATCGCCGACTTATGTCTGTTGATCTAAAGTCCCGACATATTGCTGAAAATCTCCAACAACTGGTGAGCCCTTCTGTATACGTCCTTTGAATCGTTCAGGAAAATCACCGTGTCGTCAGCATACTACAAAAGCGGAACAGAAATATTCCCCAATCGGACACCTTCACACCACCCATCTTCAACCGCCCTCTAAAATAGCACTGCCAACATATCCGGGACCGGGACAAACAACATCGATGCTAATGGGCATCCCTGTCGCACCCCTCTCTGAGGATGGAAAAAGCCTCCTTCAGGCCTACCATTCACTAGAACAGAGTAAGCGGAGGTCGTGACACACCTTTTCATCCACGCTATCCATAATCACTGAAGCCATGATGTCGGAGGGACGTCCATAAAACCTCCAATCCACGCAATCATATGCTTTCGCAAAATCAATCTTCCACAGCACACCGAAGAGTTTCCTATATAACGTGAAACTCTAGAAAGCGAAACATAAAAGAATTAGATAGATATCATCGAAGGGTTACATGAATCAATGAATAAATAATAAACACCCAATAATAAAAATAACTCTAACACCCCAAATACTCAGTCACATGGATTCACGACCTCATTTGTAGTTTCATAGATGACTCTTATGCCTTAATATGAAGTTGTGAACAACCTTGATGTTGAAGTATGTAATAGCTGGATAATTGGATCTTGGTTACCTTCACTTATGTTTAGTCCTACATAGATGAGCGATGGGACTTTGGTCTGTCTGTGGGGCTATATAAAGATCCCCACACTCTCTGTACTCATTGAGAGATTGCAATAGACGATATGGCCCTTCGAAGTCTTTTCCCATGGTTTCATCCCGTTCTTTATAGGGTAGGGTCCCACGTTAAATTTTAAGCGGTCCATGTTTATATTTCTTTATTTTGTTCATTCTTGTTCCGATTACGCTTCCGTATTTATATTTCAACATGGTATCAGAGTGGTCGATTCTAGGGATTATTGTGAAGGATTTATTTCTTGTGTTCTTATCAAGACAACCAATTCTAGGGTTTGTTCTTCAAAATCTTTTATAATTTGTTTAACTTTTGGCCGAGTGATTACCTCAGCACGATTCCTTTTTCTTAAATATGACATTCTGAAGTTCTGCATTGAGGTTTGATTAAAACCTTAGTTGTTACATATTTTAGAGTTCACATCATGATGGGCGCATTACCTTGAGGGATGTTTACAAGCTTCCCAACGAAGCCCTAGAGGCAGTTATGACTCGTCCAAATAAAGCCACCAACGAGACGAAGACAATCATGTATGTCGTTCATCTCTACACGATGAATCTCCTCTCTTTGGATGCCATGGTGGGTTCCCAATACTGGGAACCATATTTTGAAGTTGAAGGAGATGAGGCACGATTGCCAAGCGGAGCCCCAAACCCCGTACACCCCACCTTTCACGCAGATAATGCAGACCAGGGGGACACAATTATCAGTGATCGTCTCCACATGATGTGCGTCGCCTCTAAGCTCTCTCGTCTCCAGCAGATCTCAAAGCCTCCCTTGGCAACAACAATGGTGGCAACGATCTCCTGAGCTGCAAAGTGATGCAAACACGATTCGATGTCGACGATAAAATCTGTAAAATTGGAATGGTGGAATTTCGGTGGAGAAAATAGAGGGGTTGAGAAGAACACGCCTGTTGCGCGAGGTTGAAGGAGAAAGAACGCGTAGACCGCGAGGAGAGAGAGATAAATAGAGAATAAATCTCAATTTGATAACATACTGAATTGTTTAAAAATAATGGACCCCCATCCCTTTATATAGGAGGGATGAGATTACAAAAATAGAAACTTGAATTTAAATTGACAACTAATTGATCCTAATTTGCCTCTAATTAATTAACCGACTAATTTGGGAATCAAATCTATAACTAATTATTCGAGATCACATGCGATCTCGTTTATTTAATTAAAGACATGACAACTTAAATAAACGTAAACACAATTGACCACTAAAATTAGATAAATAATTGGCCCTATCCGTTGGTTCCACGCTGCATCACAAAGCAACTCCAGTGGACGGCAATACCACACTCGACTGTGGTTCTCTCTCATGCCTCCTCTTTATCTGCTCGATGGGTTTACCCCAAACGGGAAACCCTAGGCTTCAATAAAAGGAAGCCCCTTGGTTGGCATTTAATAAGCTGCGATCCTCCATGGGCTGCAATGATTTTTTTTAAAAAGGGGGCATGAAGTTCTTTGTCCCAACGGGTTTCTGCATTATAAAATAAAAGGAGTCTCAAAGAGAGAAAGATGCGGTTAAAAAAAGAATTTTGTTAGCAAAAAGAGGAAGAGAAAGCGTAGCCGAACAAAAAGAGTAAACACTACAAAAAAGGGATGGGTAGCAAAAAAAGGACGACTACAAAAAAAGGATAATTTGTGTAAAAAAGGAAGCACACAAAAAGGACAAAAAATGAAAAAATGCATGATTTATCTTGGATTCTCCCAACTTGATCATATATACTATTATTCTATCAAGTATCAAGTATGGGATAAAAGGGGAGTGAGAGAGGGCATCACATATATTCTTCTTCTTGAAATGTATCTATAGGACTTCTACTACCCGTCTCCGACAGACAGATCGATACTCTAGAATTATACTACCATCATCCATCTTCATCGATCATCGACTACTTTGTCGAGGTGTCTATATGCCTGACTACTACTCCGCGTTGGACTTTTTTCTTCTACAGAGACTTTTCTCCAGGAACAACCTGGCATCACAGACTCACAGTGACTGCTACATGCACGACTGAGGCTATTTCTCGGTAAGTCGCAGACCTGTCCTCAAACGAGGTCTTCTAACAACAGTGGTTCTTCAAACGGAGTATCTCTGTCCCCGTCTCTCTCAGATGTATCGAGTGAAGATGAGTTGTGTACATTTTATTTGTTTTAAGCCGCAGCCTTCTCAGTTCCAGCTTGAGGGGGAGTGTTGAAGTATGTAATAGATGGATAGTTAGATATCTCCAAGATCCAATTACCCCCACTCATGTTTAGTCCTACATGAATGAGAAATGGGACTCCGATCTGTCTGTGGGGCTATAGAAGGAGCCCCATACCCTTTGCACTCACTGTAAGATTACAATAGACGATCTGGCCCTTTGAAGCCTTCTCCTGTGGTTTCATCCCGCTCCTCACGGAGTAAGGTTCCGCATAAAATCTTAAGCGTTTCATGTATAATATTTCTTTATTTTGTTCATTCTTGTTCTGTTTATGCTCCCGCATTTATATTTCGACACTTGATAATTTAGGGGTGCAATGGTGAATGGTATTTTCCTTAAAACTACAGAGACATTAATTCCCTGATCGTTTTTTTTATCATTCTCAGTATCTAAAATGAATCTTTTTTCCAAATGCATTATATCTTTATCTCTTTTCTATCATCTTTATCAATGAAGTTGTAGTTCATGTGTTCAAATTTTCACATACTAAACTAGAACCCTTAATTATGTATGTTTCTATTGTTTAAGTTTTCTTTTAACTCTATCCCTTATCTTGTACCAAAGCAGTGCCCCATGTAAAAAGCCTATATGAATCTAGAGTGTGTGCTAAAACAAAACTTAAAACCAGGAATTCACTTAAAGGTGCAATGCCGATTTTCTAAGTAACAATATTAATAATAATGACACTGCATTCTCTCTCTCTCTCAAGGTGCGCGTCTATATGCATGTACACTGGGACACCATTGGGAGTGAGATCTTATTCTTAGGTCCGGTGAATTTTTCAAGTTTATTTCTAACTTGTTACTTATCAAAGAAATTGTTGGTAAAAATTACAAAAAAATTAAATCACTGCTTTGAAAGGTTATCGTTTTGCAGAGCGAATTTGGGTTGGTTCTCTCCTCAGTATTTATATATAGAAGTCACAGAAGTTATTTTCAATTTTGCATAGCTGAGAATCTTAAGATAGTGGACTGTGGAAGTCCATCGAATTTATCTATGAAATCTCATACATTATATCAGTTACCGCGACAATGCTTCAATCAATCATAAATCATGGAAGGCCGTATTGATATCGATATCGTTTCGATATCGTATCGATACGATATTTCGACGATATATCGCCGAAATATCGCCCATGTCGACGGGTCTTTGTGAAGAAAATGCCTGGAAATTGAGATATATCGCCATATCGGTACCCATATCGGTCCCATGTCGATATCGATATATCGATATATCCCGATATTTCCTTCCATGTCATAAATGGATAGCATTTGTTATCGATCTTCTTGGTTTGTTCTGCACTTACTTTCTTCCTCATAATGAGGAAATGCACACTATATTTGCATTGCTCATTAGTTTGCTCGTCGGTGATCTCCTCAAGATGCGAACACATGATTTTTTTTCTTCGTGGGTCTAATATCCTAAAATTAAGGAAAGTATGATATTAGCTCTCGGGCTATGCCCATCATTTTTCTTAGATCTTGGATACCATATTGCTTAGGTTTGGAATATTGTGGGCAAGAATGACTTATTATTTCTCTTATTATGGAGATTATTCAAGGAGTGTATTTATCTTTTGCGATGTTTTGAATGGTTTGTTGAGTGTGAAGTCCTTTGTTTATGTCATTTGTTACTCAAATTCTATTTCCTTCGTCATATGATATATTCTTTTTCGTTGTTATTGATTAATTGCTTATTTTCCTGCTGACATGAGCCCATGTAGATTTACCCAGGGGCGCATCAGTATTTGACCCGCTGGGCATAAATACCGACGATTTCGTCAGTATGAGTGGAGCTTGGAGAAATGCCTTAGATTACTTTTCCCAGACATTTGAAAGCGCACCAAGTAAAAGAAAACAGAAATCTACTGCTCGAGGAGTGGCAGGTATGGCCACTTAATTATTTGAAGGTATTTTGCAATGCAATCATCATATCAACCTGTTGGATAGGGTTATTGCAGTACATTTGATTAAACTCTCTAAACTTTAAAGGTCACCTTCCACATGTATTGGTTGATCGAGCAAGCTTTTCCAATGAGTTTTAATCTCATAGTATGTACATTGATCAGTGAACATATCTATCACATATGGGCATTGAATTATAAAAAAGGACTAAAATCTCCGTGCAATTTATATACGATTTTATAATCAGGTCGTGACACTTATGGGCATTGAATTCCCAAAAAGATGAACTAAAATAACCTTGCAATTTATACATGATATTTATAATCAGGTTGTGACTTGTGACACTTGCAATACAAACACAAGTATGTCCTTTTGACCCGACGGTTTGAAGATTTCTCTGGTGATGGCCAAGTGTCGTATCTTGGATTAGGTTGGTTTAGAACTGTGTTATGAAATGCAACTTGTTGTGCCTTGGCATATTTTTCGTTAGTAGGATCTAGTGGGAGTGAAAGAGTACCACAAATGAAATCTTCTATTCACACTTGAAGCATAGATACATCTCCAATAAAGTAGGGATGATATCACTCTTACTATAACGACAACAACAAAACAACCAAGCTTTTGTCACTTTAAGTGGGGTTGGCCACGTGGAATCTTTGCTTTTAAACATATTTAACATGAGTTGTACCTTTGCTTGGATCCAAAAATGTCATATTCTTTTTCATCATCTCCTTCCAACATTTCTTTACTCTTCTTTGACCCCTCTTACAAATGCTCTTATTCTAACCTCTCATGCCTTCGTATTAGAGCACTAGATGGCCTTCTTTGCAATGTCCAACTCGATTTTTTCTCAATTATCTTTTATGGGTGTTGGAGTCGAATATGATCTATGAGGTAAGGGTGGTCGTTCGAGAGGAGGCATTGTTGTGCAATAGATAGGAAAGATCACATACCTATTACTACCAAAAAACACTGGTCTCGCTCTGATTTTAGGACTAGCGATCGGAATTGTTTTTCTGGCTACCTTGATAGTTTTGATCACAATAATCATATATGTAGCTATTTCCATAAGATAAGGCGTCTGACAGGGAGACAGAGCATAAAAGTATATAGGGAACATGCCAAATGTATTTTCATCACGTGATCCATACACATAGAAAGCTTGATATTCCTCCACCATCATGATGTGAATTTTCCACTTCTATACCCAATCAACTAATGGAGAACTATCAAATCTTCCATGTAATTATTGTTCCATAGTTGTGATATCCCTCTTGATCCATAGTAGTTGTAGGATCTGGACTTGGGCTTGGGACATATTATCCATGTTCCTCAATGTCATTTCATAAACTCACGACCTTCTTGTAACTCTTCCTGAAATCATCTATCATGTGGTCCGCCACCATCCATTCCCAAATATATTCGTCCATCACCACCACCACCATCACAAACCGCATTATTATCATCATCTCTACTGGCATCCTTTGATTTTGATTTTGCCACAGAAGTTGTGGTATTTACTTCATCATCATCAATTTCCTACCCTTTATGAGGGTTTGTCATCTGATCGGATCTTGTCGTGCATTTTTCAACATTTGCACTCATTTATTGACTTTTTTTAGAAAAGATGGGATGAACCTCCATTAGAGACTCATCCAAAAAATATATTAAAAATTAATAAAGAAGTATTTACATCCATCGAGTTTCAAAAAAGGTGTTGGAATGTCCAAGCACATTATCACAATAAAATCTCCCATCCTTAAAAATAACGACATTTCTAGCTAGCCACCTTGCCCAGATCAGCGCACAAGTCTTTATCCTCCCTTCCTCTAAGACTGACCAGTCTCTGACAATTGAAGCCCAAAATGCCACCTTATTGTTCTAATGGATACCTGGAATGTTTACGCTACATCATATTTCAATAGATCCATGGCTATGGAAAAAGAGATGATCAGCGTTCTCGGTCCCTCCATACCTTCGACATCCCTCTTCAACACCGGAAAAAAACCTTGCTCGCCGTGCTCCTGTCATAACGCTTTAGACACAAGAACACCCTAACCTATGTAGGAATCTTCCAACTCCAGATCCTAACACCGTCCTTGGAGATCTCCGCATATGTCAGTGAAGGTGTAGACCCATTTGTTGAGTTATATTTTAATTTAGCCTTCCTCTTGCCTTATTAATTACTGAAGTACCATTGGAGTTCATCTATTTTTGAAGGACATCTTCTTGCACATCTTTGTCATGCATTTCAAATTTATTTCAAGTCCCAAGCAAGGTTTAGGAATGCAGTACGCATGCGGGGTATATGCATTTGTATGCAGTTTTTCAATTTTTAATCTATAAATAAATAAATAGCTATAAATGTTTACGAATTTTGAATTTATGTAATAAAAGTGGAGTTATACACTTCTATGTAGAGTTTAGATAATACTTGTTGATAAGAAAGTTAGCATGTGATAGTATTAATCACCAATACATAAGTACCAAATACGAAAATGACACAAATATTCCTAAACTAATTATTATTTGTATTCAAAATAATTATAACTCAGTCATGGTCGGTCCCAAGCCCGGGTAAATGAGGAGGGTTGCGTTAGGTAGCCGACAGTCAGCGTAAAACAGTCGGAAACAACTTCCTAAACAGTATTCTTTTTTAAAAAATGCTATTTAGGAAGTTGCCTCATGACCGTCGGATCTTTTCAACATGGATTTAAGCAAACATACAGATTTTGTTGGGATGTTCCCTACTTGCGGCGCGTTGCATCGCTCGAGTGCAATGAAAAATTGGCAAGGGCCGCTACATCGCGGCCTGGATGTAGTTCAAAATTTGCAAGGGTTCTCGTATGAGGAATGCATGCAGGTAAATAAGCTAGTTCTGTTGCATCACCGCCTGGATGCAGTCCAAAATTTGTAAGGGTTCTCGCATAATGGATGCATGCGGGTAAAGAAGTTAGTTCAAAAGAGATTACAAAAGAAGTTACGGATTGGTAGTTGGAATACTAGCACTTTAACTAGAAAATTGATGGATATAGTGGATACGATGGAAAAAAAAGAAGATTCATATACTATGTCTTCAAGAGACTAAATGGTTTGGAGAGAAAGCAAGGGAGATCGAGAGGACATGCTTTAAACTTTGGTATTCATGTAAAGATAAGAGCAGAAATGATGTTGGAGTGGTTGTTCATAAGGATTTGAAGGATTGTATGGTTGATGTGCAAAGATTCGGGGATGGGATTATTTTGCTAAAATTGGTGTTTGAAGATGCAATTATGAATATCATCTCAGTGTATGCACCACAAATTTGTTTAGATAAAAGGACTAAACACGCTTTTTGGGAGGATCTGGATAAGATTTTACAAGGAATCCTACAAATAGAGATGATTTGCATAGGTGGAGATCTTAATAGACATGTGGGAAAAGACACTTCAGTGTATGCTGGTGTTCATGGAGGACATGGTTTTGGGGATAGAAACAAAGAGGAGAAAAGTCATCTAGATTTTGTAATGACATGATCTTTTCATAGCAGACACTCTCTTCAAGAAGAGGGAGGAGCATTTAATTACTTATAAGAGTGGACCAACTATAAGAGATCAGTTATGTTGTAAAGACTGCAAAGTAATCCTAGGAGAGAGTTTGACAACCCAACATCACTTATTAGTCTTGCATGTGCAAATAAAAGGGTTGGTAAAGAAAAGGAGGGTTCCTAAGATCGATAGAACTAGATGGTGGAATCTTCCACTGAAGCAATCGAGCTTCAGGAGAAGGTTTTAGAAGATTTATCTTGAGATCGTAGCGGAAGTGCCAAACGAGATGTGGGAGGCTGTAGCATCTTGTATCCGAAAGGTAGCCAAAGAGATGCTAGGTGAGTCAAAGGGAGGAGCTCTAGGTCAAAAGGAGGTTTGGTGGTGGAGTGAAGGGGTGTAAGAGAAGCTAAAAATTAAAAGAGCATGCTTTAAAGCTATGTCTAAGGATAGAACAGAGGAAACTGTCACAAACTACAAAATAGCGAAGAAGGAAGCAAAGAAGGCTATAAGCGAAGCTAAGTCAAAAGCTTATGAAGTTCTGTATAAAAATCACGACTCTAAGGAAGGCCAGAAGGATATATTCAAGTTGGACAAAGCAAGAGAAAGAAAGGCCAAAGATCTTTGTCAAATGAGATGCATTAAGGATGAGGAAGGTCGCGTGTTTGTTACTCAGAAGGATATGGAGACTAGATGGAGCAGTACTTCCATAAACTTTTCATTGGGGAAGGAAATAGAGAAATCACTTTGGGTGATCTAGCTAGTAGTGAAAATTACTTGAATCACATAAGCTATAAACGAATACAAAGAAAGGAAGTAGAGGAGGCTTTGAAGGTTATGAGACCTGGGAAAGATGTAGGACCGGATGACATCCCTGTAGAAGTATGGAGAGTTTTATATGAGCGTGGTTTGACTTGGCTTACGAATATTCAATGTTATTTGGCGAAGCAAGAACATGCCTGAAGATAGGAGGAGTATTGTAGTGCCTCTTTATAAGAATAACAGAGACATTCAAAATTGTTCAAATTACAGAGGTATCAAGCTGATGAGTCACATTATGAAAATTTGGGAACGTATGTTCGAAAGAAGGTTGAGGCAAGTTTCCAACGTTAAAGAAAACCAACTCGGATTCATGTCAGGTCGCTGAACTATTGAAGCCATCCATTTGCTGAGAACAATGGAGATTTATAGAGCTAAAAGGAAGAACCTCCATATGATCTTTATTTATTTGGAAAAAGGCTTATGATTCTTTCCCACGAGAGATATTGTGGAGAGTTTTAGAGAAGAGATAAGTACCTGTCCTATACATTAGGACATGTATGATAGGGCTTTATCTTGTGTAAGGACCCCATTTGGGAAGACTGACTATTTTGACATCAACATTGATTTGCATCAAGGTTTAATTTTGAGTTCATTTCTTTTTACTTTGATTATGGACGAGTTGGCAAGCTACATTCAGGATGAGTTACCTTGGTTTATGTTATTTGCTGATGATATTGTGTTGATTGACGAGACTAGAGTTGGAGTAAATGAAAAACTTGAGGTCCGGAGACATGTATTAGGGATTAAAGGATTTTGTATAAGTTAGCGTAAGACAGAATTTATGGAGTGCACTTTTTATGGAAGCAATGGTGATGTAATCGAGGTGAAGATTGGTGACGATAACATTCGGAATATATTCTTTTAGATATATGGGATCTATTTTGCAACATGATGGAGAAATTGATGGAGATGTTACTAATAGAATAAATGTAGGTTGGCTAAAGTAAAGAGTAGAAACTTCCTTTAAAAATTAAAGGAAAGTTTTACAAAGCAGCCGCGAGACATGTTATGCTCTATGGATCTGAATGTTCATAGACATGTGTAGAGAATGACTGTAGCAGAAATGAAAATGCTAAGGTGGATGTGTGGACACATACGTAAAGATCGGATTCGGAATGATGCAATCAGAAAGAAAGTTGGTGTAGCTCTGATCGAGGATAAGATGCGAGAAAACCACTTAAGATGGTTTGGTCATTTGTAAAGAAGATCAACTGATGCACCAGTTAAGAGATGTGAGTGTGGGGATGTTGAGTTGGCTAAGAGAGGGTGAGGACGACCCAAGAAGTGTTAGAAAGAGACTATACGAAGGGATCTTAGTTTTTTGGATATAAGCCCGAGATTGACCCAAGATAGATATGAATGGAGGCGAAGAATCCATGTAACCGACCTACCTAATTGTGGGAAAAGGCTTTGTTGTTGTTGTATTCAAAATAATTATATATATTAATATATGTAATTAAGTATCAGTTGCATATAATAATAGTTTAAAATTGTAGAACTAAAAATAACTTCTTTTTACCACTTTTAAATAAATTGTAAGTATTCCTTCCAACATGACGAACCTATTTGATTTTACAGTATTTACCGTATGTAAAATTTATAATTTATAAAAATGTAGCATTAAAATGTGACATATATATGGTAGGAAGAACACAACATGGTACATTCAAACGAAATGCATTGAACATGTGAAGAGAAATTAAATAGAAATATTAGTAGGAAGATGGGAGATAAGAGGTAAATACAATTGGTTAAGTTGCAACTGCAACGCTAAAAAATAGTGGTCATAAAGGAAAAATTATACGTGATCTTGCGTTTTATATTTATTAAATTTAAAATAAATGGTAACTCAATATTACTATTTTATTTTTTGAACCAAAAGAATTTACCCATATTCAAAAGTAAAAGTTAAGATAAGTTCGTAGGTTTAACATAAATTTCGATAATAAAATCATGTAAACATTTTGCATATACATATTATTCTCCTTAATACAAGGTACATAAAATAATAAAAATAAATATTAAAGTTTAGGTAATATATCAACTCTATCTAGAATGCAGGTTGAATATGCGATCTATACGATTGGATATGCGGCTATACAAGTGTAGACTACATAATGCATTGCATAGAGAATGCAATCTGGCCTACGTACTGCATAGGCATATACAAATTGCATTCACATATGCCATTCAGGTAGGGATGTTTTTGAAAATTGGTCTTAAGTTATTAAATTTCTTACCTCATCTACATGTAACATTTATACAATTTCGTTCTTTACGAGCGTCTCCATCGTAATTTGAATGATTGCTAAATATCAACATTATTGAGTATGCTTATATTGATACTTTGTGTTTAAATAATAAGCTAGATACACGAACACGTATTTTAGAATCCAAAGAAATGCATCCATCTTTCATTAACCAATGCCATAAATAATTGTTACATATATAGGCATTGTGAAAAGGATGTGAGATCATTTTGAGTTGCCCCTCGTCAATGATGTCTAATTAGGGCTTGAAAATCTGTCAATAATTTATTTCACCTTCTTCATTAGCAATACATTTGTTCATAGATCACTCCCATCTGACGGGAAATGGACTTTTAGCAACGTGTTTCCCCAGGCTTTTTACTTTAGCGGCAGATCGTGAGGTACATGTGGTTGACTGCTGGATTGATGGGAGTCAGATGCCTTCTTTTTTGACAGGATTTTTATATCAGTGCTTGACGATTATTTGTTACTCATGGACACACTGAGTGGTATTGATGACCCAACGAACGCGCATGATCATTGGGATTGGGAAGACAATGATTTTTCAGTGAAGAGGGCATACAAAGTAGTGGCTATTTACCACCGTTTGTGGAGGGAAACCTAATCCGGGATTGCAACCTTCTTTGGAGTTTAAAACTTTCTAGTAGAGTCAACATTTTTATGTGGCTTTTCAGGAGAAAGCGTACCTCACTACAGACCGATGTGCAAGGTTTTTCGAAAGGTGTTTGGTATGTGCTCTCTTTGTGGTGGAGAGATAGAGACCCTGGAGCATTTTTTTCTTCCATTGTGAAAGGACTTCAAGGACCTTACTAGAGCTTCATATTAGATGGGTAAACATTACTAGTTTTGAGGATGTAAAGATATATCTATGTTCTATGTACCTTTTCCGTTATTTTTTTCTTTTCGTTCGCCTTGTGTAATTTACCCATAGGTATCTCCTCTGTAGAGAACCTAGGGTTCCCAGGAATAAACAACTCTTCTATTTTTTCCAACATGGTATCAGAGCAGCGATCCTACGTCGAAGCTCCGTACCCTAACCCTAGCCCACACCCGTCGCTCCTCTCTCTCTCCCCCCCTTCAGGCGTCACCGCCGCCGCCCCCTTCTCTCGACAAGCGGACGTCACCGATCTGTCGCATTTCCGCCTGTTGCTGATGAGCCGCCAAGCAGAGGCACCGTCGCTGTCGGTCTGACTTTTCTCTCGACCACCGGCCCCTGTTGCCGTCGAACCGCACATGTCGCCTTGGTTGATCTCTCTATTTCTCATCGTCGGCCTCTTGCTGCCTTTGGCCTACGACCCTCTCTGCTTATATCAAGGTATGTTTGGGTTGATGAATTTGAGTGCATAAGTCTACATATGCATTCAAATCCACACGCGTCTGCATAGACATTCATCCATTGATCTAATGGTAAGAAGTCTAATGGTAAGAAGTATATTCTTACCGAGAAGGAGCCGGTGGAGAAAACTGAGGTTAACGTCTCGTGGGAGGCAGATGATGCATACACCAAAGTTTGGCATTCATGTACATTGACGATAAAGATCGCCAATGATGTGTTACATCAGCCCCACTGCTAAGGCGATGTGGGACATCCTCGTAGCAACTTATTCTCTGGTAAGGAATGAGAACAAGATCCTCCAACTCCAGCATGATATATTTACTGTCAAGCAAAATGGACGACCTCTTCATTCATTGTATACATCCTTGCGTGGGATGTTTGAGAAGCTCCACAGCTTCATGCCTCTCACGGCTACTCCAGAGCAACATAAGACATATAGGAATGCTATCATGGTTGGTGTATTCTTAGCTGCCCTCGATCCTAAATATGATGTTGCTTGCTCCCAGATTCTCGAGGATGCTACTATTCCTCCCATGGAGGAAGCTTTCCGCATGCTTAGCAGGATTACGATCTCATCCACAGCTACTAACCAGACTTCTTCGATGACGGAAGCCTTCCGAGGCAGTGGAGGCTCTTCCTTTTTCAGTGGACATGGACCTCGTGGTAGAGGAGGTCGCATTCGTCAGCCCTGCATTTATTGTCATCATCCAGGTCATACAGAGGATACATGATACTCCAAGCATGATTTTTTGACATCAGCCCGAGTAGCGGAGCATGTTGAGTCTCCGGTTGCTCCTACTTCAGATCAGAGGTTTGATGACCTCATAGCCAGACTGCAGGATATCATGCCTCATGCTTCACCTTCTTCAGGAGGCCACTCAGATGTAGCAGCTTCTGCCTCTACCGATACTTCTACTATGGCTAGCACTACATGTAGTACTTATGATTTTACATCTTGTCTTGGATCTGAGAATACAAAGTGGACTATGGACTCCAGGACGATGCATCATTTATGTGGAGACAGAGATCAGCTTACCGCATATAGACAGGTTGCTCCAGGGAGAACCATTGTGATAACTGATGACTCTCATTCCTCGATCATAGGACATGGGGAGATCAGTTTGACACATTCGATGTGTCTGCAGAATGTGTTACATGCTCCTGATTTTTCTATGAATTTGTCATATATTAGTCAAATTACGAAGGATTTGCATTGTCGGGCTATTTTTGATTCATCGTCTCTTGTTTTTCAGGACATTCTTATGGGCAGGGTGATTGGTTGTGGCCGTGAGCAGGGTGGTTTCTATCGCCTGGTCTGAACTCCCTATGCAGGCCTATCCTCTCATTCAACCGGACCAATTTCTCCCTTCACTTGGTACCTACGTTTTGGCCACCTCCCTCTCCAAAAGATGTGTCATATTTTGCCGCAGATTTCACCTTGTTCATCCTTCCAGTACGAGACGTGTCAGTTGGGAAAGCATCATCGTTCTGCCTTTTCCTAGCCGTCAGAGTCGGAGCAATAGCTCATTTTTTAAGTTATTTCATGTTGATATTTGGGGTCCGAGTCGTGTTCCTGATCACCAGGGGCACGTGTTTTACCTTGTTGCTGTTGATGATTTTTCTCGTTTATCATGGGTCTTTTTATTAAAGAATAAATCTGAAGCAAGGGATGCGATCAAAACCTTTATCAATGAAGTGCAGAATGTTTTCTCTTCTTCAGTGAAATTTGTGAGAACTGATAATGCTTTGGAATTCTGTACCCATGCTCTATCACATTTCTTTTCATCCCGTGGTATTATTATTCATCAAACAACATGTGCTTACACTTCTCAGCAGAATGATGTTGTAGAGAGAAAGCATCACCATTTACTTGACGTCACTCAGACTCTTGTCATTCAGAGTCGTGCCCTCCCTTTATTTTAGGGTAATGCAATTCTTACAACATGTTATCCGGTGAATCGCATGCCCTCATCTGTCTTGGGTGAGAAAATTTCTTTCTCTATAGCTTTCCCTGAGAAGTAGTTGTTCTCACTTATTCCTCGTGTTTTTGGCTCTGTTTCATTTATCCACTAGTTGGCTCCGGGTCTTGACAAGCTCTCTCCTAAAGTTGTCAAATGTGTGTTTGTTGGGTACTCCAGAACTCAAAAGGGATACATGTGCTATGATCCATTGCGTAGAAAATATTATATTAATGTTGATGTCACATTTTTTTGAGTATGTGATGTATTTCTCCCCTACAGGTGATATGTTGGCTTCATCAAACTCTGATGATGAGGTTTGCTTGGCACCTCCTCCTACGAGTCTGTCACCTCTTCCACCTGTGCTTGTTGTTCTGCCACCACCACTGCCTTCACCACCTCCACCTCCATCACCTACTTCTATACAGTCGCATGTGCCCATTGTTTCAACATTACCAAAGTTCTATACTTGTCGGCCTGCATCTTACTCATGGTCATCACTCGTTATCCAGCACAGCTCAGGTTTGTTCTGATAACAATATTTCTAACGATGGGTCTGGAGATATATCTGCGCAGGAATCATTGTAGGAGACTGGTCCACGGATGAAGGAGGTTCGCAATGACCTAGATATACCCATTGCAGTTAGGAAGCAAAAGCGTACTTGTACTTCATATCCTCTTGCTTCTGAGGTCTCCTTTCATCGTCTGACAGGGGAATTCTAGAGATTTGCAGTTGCTTTATCTACCGTGGAAATTCCATGGAATTATCAGGAGGCCTTGAAGGATAGTCGCCGGTGTCTAGCTATGGAGGAAGAGATGGATGCTCTGCAATCACGTGGTACATGGAGTTTGGTATCTGCTCCTCTTGAGGCATCTGTTGTCGGTTGCAAATGGTTGTTTATAGTTAAACATCATGCAGATGGGAGTCTCGATCCCTTCAAGGCAAGATTGGTGGCATGTGGATTTACTCAGACTTATGGAGCGGATTATCTGGACATATTCTCTCCTATTGTCGTCACTCAACTCTACATGTCCTTTCAGTTGTGATACGTGATTGGCCTTTGTATCAACTAGATGTTAATACATTTTTTGTATGGAGATCTCTAGGCGGCAGTCTACATGCAGCAACCTCCGAGGTTTGCTACTAAGGGGGTGTCAACAGATTTGTAGATTTCATAAAGCAATATATGGCCTTAAGCAGAGTCTGAAGGCATGATTTCAGAAACTCTCGTATTTGATTGAAAAGTATGGGTTTAAGAGATCAAATGCAGATCGTTCATTATTTTGCAGAGAACATCCAGAGGTACTATTGCTATCATGATATATGTTGATGATATACTTGTTACAGGAGATGATGTGCAAGGGATAAAGAAGGCAAAAGAATTTCTGGGTTGTAGGTTTGTTACTAAGGATCTTGGCACTCTAAGGTATTTCTTAGGGTTTGAGTTTGCTAGGAATGCGCAGGCTCTTGTGATGACCCAAAGGAAGTATGTTACATACATGCTTGTTGAGACATGTATGATTGGGTGTCGACCCAATGCTACTCCTATGGATCCTGGCATGAAGTTATATGATGATGATACAAATGAGGTTAAAAGGAGGAGATATAGAGAGCTGGTGGGAAAACTTCTCTATGTTACTATCACTAGACCTGATATCTCTTTTGTAGTGAGTCGGGTGAGTTAGTTTATGGAGCAACCCCGACAGGTACACATGAAAGCTATATTTATGATATTGAGGTATCTAAAATCTTCTCCATGTGCAGGATTGCTATTCAGGAAAGGAGCAATTCTTTTGGTTTCGATATGTGTCGATGCTGATTATGCATGATGTCCTAAGGACAGGAAGTCTACTTCAGGCTTCGTGGTGTTGGTTGGCAGTTCTCTTATTTCTTGAAAAAGCAAGAAACAAACGGTTATTTCTAAGTCAAGTATTAAATCTGAGTATAGAGCTATGGTCCAAGCAAGCACAAAGATGATGTGGGTTTGAGCAGTGCTAGCATATTTGCATATAGATGTACCTCTACCCATGCAGTTACATTGTGATAATCAAGTTGCCCTATTCATTGCAAACAATCCTACATTCCATGAAAGAACAAAGTATATTGAGGTAGACAGTCATTATACTAGAGACATGATTCAGAAGGGCTTGATTTCTACCTCTCATATCAGTTCAGGAGATCAAACAACATATATCTTTACCAAGGCTTTACTCAGAGGATCGTTTAGAAGTGTTCTTCCAAGCTGAGCATGATCGACATATATGCTCCATCTTGAGGGGGAGTGTAAGATATATATATATATATATATGTTTAATGTACATTTTTCTTTATTTTACTTCTTTCTGTCCACCTTATATAATTTACCCGTAGGTCTCTCCTCTATATAAGAGAGCCTAGGATTCTCAGGATTAAACAATTCTTCTATTTTTCCCAACAAAGGGCTTTTGGGATTCTCTTTATAGTGCGAAACATAAGCCAAGGGAGGATCTTCTTCTGCATGTAGCAGCTGTTTGGGCATTGTGGCTAGCAAGGAATAGTATACTCTTTGCCGCACAATGCTTTTATATCGATAATGCGATCTCGCATACCAAAACTCTCGTGGAGTCTTGGCTTCTGTAAATTCACTTTTTTCACTTTCATTAAAATATTTTTGGGACGGACGCCATAGCGTGTTTCTCCCTTTTTTTGGCTTAAAAAAAGATCACTCCATGGTTTTTTTATCACGTTCACGATCCTCAATGCGGGCATAAGCGATTCCATGATTTTCGCGATTCATGTAACACCATCCATGAAGTGGAGATCATAGATCAATGATTTCACTTTTCACCTTTGTTTCATTCGATCCCCAAGTATCCCGAACCATTCATCTTGATAAATTGTGGTTTTCAAACCAGTTTTGTGTTGTTTCAAGCTTTACACCACTGTAAAATTGGTTGTAAATCTTATGACCCCAAGTATGACTAATTCTCCATTGCACATCCTTCTCATACTGCTAGAACATTGTAATGGTTGTAAATGAATCTGATGAGCATCGGTGCTTGATCCACCAATTTTGTTACAAGTTTTCTCATTTTCAAGTCTTTCAAAATCAAGTCAATACAATATACATCATACAAAGTCCGAAAATACCGTAGTTTCTAAAAGTCATAATCATTTCACCTGTTTTCTTGAAATCATTGCCATTTTCTGTAACTATCTTAATGGTAGTATAGAATGTTATTATAATCATTGGTATATAGTGGTTATGTCTAGACAACAAATGACGATGTAGTAGAGGGGTTCATAAATAATAGTTGATTTAAAACTTGTGTTGTACAAATAAAGATATTCGTTATGTCTAGATAACAAATGACGATGTAATAGAGTGCTTCATAAATAATAGCTGATTTAAAACTTGTGTTGTACAAATATAGATAGAATAAAGTCTAAAGAATGACAATGCACAAATTTTTTTTTACGTATTCACACTCCCAGAAGTTTACGTTATATGCTTAAGCTGGGCCTACTTATAAACTTCCATTAAAAGAAGTAATTCGGGTGTAGTCCAATTACAATACAAGCATTCAACTTTCGAAGGGTATTTTTCTCCCGTGAGAAGGAAATCCTTCATGAAGAATTCCTCATAGCCGAAATCAATATAAAAAGCTTTGAACCCTGTATAGCCTCCAAAAATAGAAAGTGAATGAAATGTGCAAATCTAAGTTATCGGATAGGGGTTGAAAGAAGCAATGCTTTGATAGCACTAAGCAGTGCTTCACTAGAATCTTCTTTCAGCTAAGATTTCTCTAAAGAGTTGCTTCAAGGGTTAGTGAGTTGAATTTCAAGATTAAAGATACCATAAGCATCTGTTTATAGGTGTATATCAGCGTGAAATATAGTTAGAAACCCAAGATAGTAACCTCAAATGGTTAGTGAATGTTCACTGAAATTCTACTTAAGATGGTATAAAAGTCAACGAACCTATGCATCTATTACTAACAGAAGTAGTATACTGGTGTAGCTAGAGGTGTATTGGTGTACGAAGAACAAGATACTAAAAATAACCATGTGAAGATATATCACAAAGTTTTTATATATGGAGTAAGAATATAACATAACATTTGGAAAATAATATATATTTTGCTCAAAATGATTGTAAACACTTGTAAATATGAGAGTACCCGTTATAATCTTAATGAACCATGTGCTTATTGGAAAATCTCTCTCTCTATATATATATCGCGTATGTATTATATGTAGCGGTATCTATACAAACTTTTGCACTACATTTTGATGACGATACACCCCTTAACTTTGCATTGCATTCAGACAACCATAATGCCCCTAGGCAGGGATGACCTGAGAGTTTGGGGAGCATGCATCAACTCCATGTTAAAAGGATTGCAATAATTTTACATCGACTATCGACTACCTTCGCAACCCTTACTTGAACTTGGGATCTGAAATTGAAATGCAACACTTTACTTGCGGAGTTACTCTTGCACTGATGATGAATAGTGGCTCGGAGAAGCTCAACAAATCCTTGCTCTTCTTACATTCGACGAAGGAAGGTGCTGAGTGTGTAGACGAGTTTAGACCCATAGCATTGTCCAATGCTACTTACCTCGTAGTGGTTGAGGTATTGGCCAACCGACTCAGGGGTATACAGGACGATCTTGTTTTGCCAGCTCAAACAACATTTATTCCAGGACGTCAGTTGCTGGAGGGAGTGGTAATGGCGTAGGAGATGGTTTCGGATTTGAAAAGGAGAGGGGTTGGTTTCCTCTGGAAGGTGGACTTCTCGAAAGCGTATGATTGCATGAGCTGAGAATTTATCTGGATGTTACTGGTCTAGAATAGACCTGGCCGATAGGCTAGGGCCCGTCCGCCCGACCCGCCCAATCTGTCCAGCCTGCTCATGGGCCGGGCTTGGGCTAGGAGAATTGAGGTATATACTTCAAGTTTTTCGTATGTGATACTAGTTTTAGATTAAATTTAATAGTTTGCATGTCAAACAACATGTGGACTATTTATGTTAGTTATATAAAGTATAAATGGTCTGGTGGTAATGCAGTGTGTCTACCACCTGAAAGATCAAGGTTCAAAATCCCCCTTTGTGGGAGTTGCGTTAGGTAGTCGACAACCATCGTAAAAAATAGTTGAATATTTCAACATGGATATAAAGTATAAATGGTGGTAATAAAATCATTTATATTTACTAAGTAATATTTTAAAAAATCAATGGAAAAAGTGGGCTTACGGGCCAGCCCGTGGTGGGCTTTGGACAAAGGTTTTAGAACCTCGGCTGTCTCATAGGCTGACCCAACTCGCATTTTGTTGTATAGTCCAGAGGGGCTTCTTGGATGTCTGGTTAGATTGGATGAGGAGATGTATAACCACCAGTGTAGGTAATATCGATATCGATATTGTGTCAATACGATATATTGACGATATATTGTATCGATATCGTCGATATTGGACCGATCTTGTGAAGAACAGCCTTGGAAGGGCAAATATCGATCATATCATCGATATATCGGTCACCTATCGATATATCGTCGATATAACGCTGATATATCACGATATGGCTTACTATGATCACCACTTGCTTGCTTTCGGTGTTGGTCAATGGGAAATAAGAGGGGGGTTCTTTCAACCATAGAGAGGGGTGAGGTAGGGAAGCCCCTTGGCTCCCTTTTTGTTTGTTCTGGCGACTGATGCATTGGCAATTATGACGGGGCTTGCGCAAGGTGGTGGTTTCTTCAAGGGCTACTCAAGGGAGGATCTTTCGGTCCTGATTTTGCAATATGCGGAATACACCGTACTTCATTGAAGGGTGTGTAGTGGATTGTAAGGCAATCAGGACAATGTTGGGTATTTTGGTGGAGTTGTCGGGATTTAAGGCTAATGGGGGCAAAGTCATTTTTATCCCCTTTAGCCTTGCTTCAGAAGAGGCAGCGACCTGTATGGAGATTTTGGGTACAACACAGAAGAGTCTGCCTATCAGCTATCTTGACCTGCCATTGATGTGTGGGAGACACATGCAGGTTGATTGATTGCCAGTGATTGAGAAGTTGGCATGTTGGAAGGCTTCATACCTTTCGAGAGGTGAGAGATTGGTTCTTGTGAAGTCTGTTCTTTTAGCAATTCCTATTTTTTTCCTTTCCACGAGAGTACTACTTGTAGGCATTCACAAGAGGTTGGAGGCATTGATGTAGAGATTCCTTTTAATCGTTGACCCATGATGGTAAGGGATTTAGACTTGTGGAGTGGTGGTGGTGACTACGCCGATCAAGGAGAGAGGGATCGTGGTGTTGCAGATTGGTGATATAAACAAGGTCTTGCTTGCGAAGTAGGTGTTGAGGATTTGGGGAGGTAGGAGTGATCTACTTTCTAGACTGGTAAGATCTATTTATGTTGTGTTGCCCAGCATGTGCGCTTATGCTGATGTTGTGATCTCGCGGATCACTTTTTGGAGAGGTGTTTGTTCGGCCTTATCGATCCTATCAAATTCGATGTTGTTTTTGGAGGATGAACATGGATTCCATTTCTACAAGGACGATTGGTTCGAGGGTGGTCCCTCTGTGACTTGTACCCTAGACTTTTCACTATAGCAGTGGATATGGAGGCATGCATTGCGGATAGTCATCAGATGGTTGTTGGACTCTTGATTTTGTGACCAAGCTGTCGGACCAAAGAGTCGAAGAGTTAATTATCTCTATGGCAGGTTGGCGAGGCTTGGTGTGCCGTCAGAATGTAGAGATTCGTGGTGCTGGAGAGATGGGATGTTTACAGTCAGAAAGGCGTACAAAATGATTGTTGCTATGCCTTCAGTGGTGGATACAAAGATCTCTCGGGACTGTGTTAAGTTATGGAGATAGAAGATACCTACAAGGGTTAAGGTGTTCCTATGGAGAGAGAGCTAGTTTTGACAGGTGTGTGGCAAGCCAAGCTTTTTCCCATAGTAGAAGAGGGTTGTAGATGTGGTGGAGCGATAGAAGATGTTGATCATTTATTTTTTTCAGTGCCCTAGAATCTAGATCAGTGGACTCGTGGCAAAATGCTAGCATTCCGGGCATCCAGTGGAACAATAAGGATTCTTTTTGGGCTTCGCTTAGTAGAGATTGGTCAAGCTCAGAGGAGAGACAGATGAAGGTCTGTGCACTATTCCGAGCGATGTGGATAGACAGAAATGATGTTGTCTTTGAGGGGAGAGGTTTTATTTCGAAAATGTACTTGGTCATTGCCAAAGCCCTTTTTGAAACTTGGTGGATGTAATTACTCTATTATTCTTTATAATATATTTTTTGGATGGGCTTCTAATGGAGGTCCATCCCTCCTTTTCTTAAAAAAAGGTTTGAAAACATCATCCCTATAACCTCAGCACAACCATTGAGAAAAGAAATATAAGAAACAACTCCATTTTTCATTGGGGAGGAGTGATCCTATGAGAGCCAAAACCTGTGAGAGCATGCATTCTGGACCACGTGATCCAACTAGGAGAGAGAAAACAGAATCACGTGGTCCAGAATGCACGCTCTCACATTTTTTTGCTCTCATAGGATCACTCTTCTTTCATTGGGTCTGTACTGGCATTTGACTGTGTCCAATTTTTCGTGGATTTTTTGTTGAATTTTTTGCCTCGTTTGTGGTCATTTGCAGCTGCTATTGAGGACAGTTCGATCGACTTTGGTGACTTCTTCAAAGGCCCTTTGCCCGGGAAGTTCCTTAAACTTCTGGGGTATCTAGCATTGTCAAGACTAGGAATATATATTCCTTTAGGTGGCGTCAACCGTGATGCTTTCGCAGGCAATTTGGGCCAAAATAGTCTTCTGAGCACCTTGGATTCTTTTTCTGGGGGAGGGATTGGGCGTTTGGGAATCTGCTCGCTCGGTATTGTCCCGTTTATCAATGCACAGATTGTGTTCCAGCTTCTTGCGCAGATTTATCCGAAGCTGCAGGAACTGCAAAAGAAAGAGGGCGAGGCGGGTAGGAAGAAGGTTCTCCAATACACCCGCTACGCATCAGTTGCCTTTGCGATAGTTCAGGTAAAGTGTGAGTCAAAAACTAAAATGCAATTTGCCGATGAAAATGTTTCCATGGACTTCTTTGGTTGCAGGCTATTGGTCAAGTCGTCTATTTGCGTCCATACGTAAATGACTTCAGTACGGAATGGGCCTTTTCATCTGTCGTGTTGCTGACGCTTGGGTCGGTCTTCACCACGTATATTGGAGAAAGGATAACCGATCTTAAGCTCGGGAATGGGACTTCACTTTTGATTTTTACGAGCATCATATCGTACTTGCCTGCATCGTTTGGGAGAACGGTTGCGCAAGCGTTTCAAGATGGGAACTACGTTGGACTTGCTACCATTATTTTCTCGTTCTTCTCATTAGTCCTTGGGATTGTGTATGTTCAGGTATCATATTGCAAAAAAATACATCGTCGGAGATTATTACGAATGATTATGATGAAATCTGATCTCTGAGGATTTCAGGAAGCTGAGAGGAAAATCCCACTTAACTATGCCTCGAGATTTAGCAGCAGAAGCAGCGGTCTTCAAAAATCGGCCTACCTTCCCTTTAAGGTATGTTCTTGAGCTTTTTCTTCTCATTTCATTTCCTTCTATTCGTCACGAGGAAAACTATGAAGGGAAAATTACAAAAAAAACCATTTATGCATCGATTCCGAATTAGGTACTTATTTTTTAAATATAAGATATGAAAGTGGTTACCCGAGGTGCAATCAGGCTTATGAGTAAAAAAACGCAAGGGTACCAAACTTTGAACTTCATGGTTTAGCGTCCTCAAAGAAAGGACTACACAAGCTTACGGAAACCTGTTTTTGAGACAATAAGATTGGATCGCTCTTTGTTGCATTTCAAAAATGAGACTTGTCACTGGGATTTTGATGCATAAACGAGGTATTTTTTTGTAATGTTTTTACTAGTAGGAGGATTCAAACCCTGATCTTTTAAAGTGAAGACCACTGCTTCTACCACCAGACCATTAGAGGGATTCTCCTTTTTTGTAATTTACCGAACTTTGAACTTTTGATGTTAAAATTGCTCCCAAGACTCAAAATATTAAACTTAGCTGTGCATTTCATCTGCAATGATTTTACTCTATGACCCTTAAAAGCTTGTCCAATTATACCACAACCCTTATAATCTTTATGTTTACGCCACGGTCTGTGTAAATTACACCAGGACCCCTGTAATCTCTTCTTTTACGCCACAATCTTTGGACAGTGGCATATATTTTAGATAGAGTAAAACCGAAGGGGTCATGGTGTGCAACAATGGTTACTGGGGTGGTGCAATTTAACGAGATTCCAGGGGTCATGGTTTAAAAATCCCTTATTTTTACATGGTCGACAACCTCAATAAAACCTTTTCATTCTTTTTTACTACGTAATCTTTTCATGCTTTGCATATTAAGTTCATTGGATGCGAAAAATCTTCTTGATGCATTCTATAATTTTATGTCTATATCCTTTATTTGTTTCTGAAATGCAAAATTCTTTCCATAAAAAAAACATCCTCGATCAAATATTTATTTTCATTTTTTTGCTATAATATTCATTTAAAAAACATGAATAAATAATGGAATATAGTGTTAGATTTTATCATGTAAAGACTGATTAGTTCTGTGTTAAATCAACATCGCCAATCCAACACAGTATTTAACGCGCCCTTGTGGGCCATCGCTGTAAACCCTAGCCCCCCTCTGTATCCAAAATTTTCACTATACAAGTGTATGCTGGTAATTTCATTTGACCATGTAAACCTAGTCCCTTGTTATTTAACGTGCCCCGGGCACTCTCTTATATACTAAGGCCTCGTGTGAGCAATGGAGTAGACATATTGCCGAACCGGTATATATCCTTGTGTTTTACTTTTACATTTATGTGTTTTTTGACTTTTTCTTCTCGAGCGTCTTTTGATTGTGTGTTGTCTATCGGATCCCTTTCCAATATATATTCTAATATACGAAGTTTGTCATTCATAACCTTCAATGCAGGTTAATGGTTCTGGAGTGATGCCCATTATATTCTCGACATCCTCTTTGGCTCTTCCCGGAACTTTGGCACGCTTCACTGGTTTGGAAGTTCTAAAGAAAGCCGCCGTGTCTTTGAACCCAGGAGGTCGATCTCAGTGCGACTACATATAAGTCTGGTAACCAAAGGCAGCCAATCTAATGGAATGCGAAACCTGCAGGTCCCTTTTACCTTCCTACGAATATAATGCTGATCGCATTCTTCAACTACTATTATACGTTTCTACAACTGGACCCGGACGATGTCAGCGAACAGTTGAAGCGAACCGGAGCATCTATTCCACTCGTTCGTCCTGGAAAAAGCACCGCGGCATTCATCAGAACAGTGAGTTGCTTTCTGTCTGCTTACAGATCAGATTTCATCTGTTTTTACCAACACAATCTTACATTTCCCTCACAAATACGATAAAAAATGCAGGTCTTGAGCCGCATATCGGTACTGGGATCCGGCTTCCTTGCAGTGTTAGCTGCTGGACCTGCCGTCATCGAGCAAGCCACGCACTTGACTGCCTTTCGTGGATTTGCCGGAACTTCCATCCTCATCCTAGTTGGTTGCGCCACTGATACTGCCCGGAAAGTCCAGGCAGAAATCATATCCCAGAAGTATAAGAACATCGAGTTTTACGACATCGACAGCTACAACCAATGATTAGCTAAGCGACGATGTTTGAGTTCACGACAACAGCTATCGATGTCTTCGATTTTGTTCTTTTGGTGGCTAATATTGTCATGGGAAAATTCTGCTGTACAAAATCTGTGCAATTTTATGACAGCTACTACACAACCAGTGATCAGCTAAGCGACGATGTTTGAGTTCACAACAACAGCTATCGATGTCTTCGATTCCGTTCTTTTGGTAGCTAATATTGTCACGGCAAAATTCTGCTGTACAACATCTGTGCAATTTTACTGAAGATTTTGGTGTACATTTCCCAGATTTACATATTACATTTGATTTCATGTTTTGATTCGCAATGGAAGCATGTCATGTTAATCATCAGTATACAATCCCGTTAGTAGATCTTGATTCGACTCGTCTATAAATGCAAAATACATACAAATACCTGCATTCGGCGGCAAACAGTTAGCAGATATAAGAAACCGCCTTCATCTAACTGTACAACGATAGATGTTTATTTACGGACACAGAGAAATCGATTGTTTGATCAAAACACATCCGGCTCATCCGGTTTCCGCAAGGTGCTAGTGGAGAGTTTTGACACTAAAGTTGCCATATTGACGTTTTGCTCGGTCAAGGAATCCTTGGAACCACTGTTCTCCTGCTCGTCGCACTTGGACGCGAAGGACACCTGCGTGCTCAGATCCTTCAACATCTTCCGCCTCCTGAACCGGTGCCATGCTGCTTGTATGAAGCATGTGGCACGCGTCCTGTACTGGTGGGAGTAGAACTGGAATGTGTGCTGGAACCTCTTGCTGTGAAGCCGCCGGAATTGGTTGGCCACGAACTTGAGATCCTCGGCACGCAGCAAGAAAGCCTCCACCTCGACAAGGGCCCTCACCATCTGCGTGGAGGATGGCAAATTGATGGTGTTCTTGGGGTGCAATGCCCATGCTAGGAGCTCCTCACCACAGAAGTCGCCCGGCCCAAGAATCGTAGAGTTGAAGAAACCTGTCCTGCCCCCGTTGGTGGTGGAGCTCTCCAATCTCCCACGGATGATGAAAAGCATCTCTGTCACGGGATCGCCTTCACGGACTATGAAGGTGCCTTCGGTGCTCAGGCAGGATATGAGGCGCTCGCATATCGCGTCGAGGAGCGGCTCGTCCATCTGCGCGAAGAATGGCACCTGCCTTCGGAGGAAACACAACATTTATGTGAAATCCAAGTGATACACTGCACAATCTAACTATGAAATCCGAGTAGAACACCATGGATTCAGATCGAAATTGACGAGTTCCGACGATGAACTGTTCACGGAGACCTGAAATCAGCGGGTTTCATGTACGGAAACGGTACCATGAAGGTCATTCCAGCGGAAAAAAACTGCAACCAACATAACAATCTTGAAAACATCTTCACGGAATCGCTATCCACATGATAAAAAACCCGCAAAATGCACAATTGTGCACTTTCAAAAGGAGCTCATCATCATATTTCGAAGACGGTATCGAAGAGTATCGCATTCTTCGAACATAGACAAAAAGAATCAGATCTTGACTATTCTTCCTCATAAAAAAAACCGAGTACGCTACACGTGATATGTGAAGATGAACGGTGAAGAACATACCCGACGAACAAGGTCAAAGCAGAGATGTCGCTGAATATCTCGTCGAAGATCGGCAGGTAAACTTCGTAAGATGGCATCTTCGTCCACTCCTCTCGTGGCAAACCACTTATATTGGACAAATTTACGAACTCGTCCACGTAGTTCGTGAGGAAGCTGACGATGCTGCATCCATTCTTCGGTGTCTCTTCTTTTTAGCCTCCATTCCTCGAGCCTTATAGTTAACGATTGCAAGTAAGTCTGCAGATAATCATAGGAAATATTGAACTGTAAATCAGGTTGCAATGAAAATTAAACTTCAAATGACTAAACAATATTCATTGACACTAGTCGAAAATAGGATAAATTACAAAAAAAAATTTGGTAAATACAAAAAATGGACCTGATTTGGGACATGAATTCCAGTAATACAGCACTTCATCAATGACATTTTATTTTTTTTAATGATATATGATCTTCCTACTTTTTCCCGATAATCAATTACCTTGCTACTTGTGATTGCTCACGGCTGCTATCTGGTGGTGTCAGGTTCTCCTGTGGTCGATCCAGCTCTTCCTTTTGATCAATTCGACGACCATTACCAGCTTTTGCCGATAGTTGTGATTGATCATCTCTTAACCTCGATCAACCAACATGTGTTATTGTTGTTGAAAAGATTGATCATTTCAAGCATTGTTGATCAACCGCACTCTTTTTTAATAAATCACTTTCTGTTATTAATTTGCGGCAAATCTGATCCAACGGTGATAAAAAAGAGCAATGAATGTACCATTGATAGCAGAAACTGATTGTACGACATGCGATCCTAAATTATTCCAAGATTATAAGCTCGCCTCTAGTAAAGCTCGGATTACTATAGTTGGAGATTTTAACATCACTATGGCAAGAAAAGGAAGCATATCTTTGATGTAACAACTTCCTTATCCGTAATGTGCCCCATGGTTCCCGATTTTCCTCTGAATGCCCTTTCTACTAGCAAGATTGTAGAAAAAAAATGAAATGCAAACTGGTCTTTTCTCGTGTTCTACATGACTTGGTGAAAAGGGAGAAGGATTGGGATTAGCGAGCTTCTCACGAGCTTTATCACCTTCCTATTAGGATTACCATTGCCTTAACATTTGCGATAAAGGATAAAAGATGCAATAAGGATTGACAACTGTATCTAACTTGTTATGAGATGGCATGAGCATATGGACTCCGTCTTTCCTGATGTTTCCGCCATTATTTGAAAAGATAAGTTGGGACTCCGTCTTTCGTAATGCAAGCCATAGAGCCAAGCATCTTTTTTATCTTGTTTCGGACAGTAAGTCAGGAAGTTTTTTTTTATATATTTGGTTCGTTCTGATATTTAAGATCTTTTAAATGTATCCTTTATGCATTGACATAGAGATTTCATCATGTTAATTAATGATTATTGTAGTAAATCAAGCAAACAAAGAGATAATGATGATCAACGTGGAAACCATACATACTAGAAGGGAAAAAAACCACGGGAATGTTATTCATGTTGCTCACATTAACTAGGACTTTTCATCATTCTTTTTCTTTATACGAAAAATAGGGTGAGTGCGCTACATATAAGTCTCGAAATTGTTAAATATGTCATCACTATGAACCATTTATTCATATGCAATCAACTTAACACTCTCCATCAACTTGGGCATAGAGATTGTACATGCTCAACTAGCCCACATTCTTCTCAAAGTAAGTCGTGAGAAACTCCTTAAGAAGCTCCTTAGAGTCAATTCGCTCTCTAATAAAGTGGCGATCGATCTCCATAGGCTCAATTCTATCATGTAGGACGTGACTTTGATAGATTTATAATAGCCTTGTTGCCACATAACTTCATGGGCAACTAGAAATTTATGGCAACATAGTCTTGACCTAAGATACTTCAGCAACACCCATGGCAACATCCTTGTATTCAACTTCAACACTAGACCTAGCAAAAACCTATGATCACCCGCTTCTCCAAAGCACCAAGTTGCCACCTAGAAATACACAATATCTAGATCTCCTCATTTCAATGTATTTGTTCCAATCTGCATCGATGTATCTTTCTAAGTCAATTTTTATATCTTTGGTAATGATAAGTCATTTTCCGGTGTCTCTTTTCATTGAGCAAAAGATGCACACTACTGCCTTCATGTGAATATCAACGAGAGAATGCATGAATTGACTCATCACGTGGACAACATAAACAATATCGTGTCTGGTCAAAGTAAGATAGATCAACTTACCCACAAGTTTTTGACACCGACTCTTAAAGCCTTCATCAAGTTGCTTTCCATCCTTGATGCTCAACTTGTGACTCCCCTCAATAGGTGTATAGAGGAGTTTACATCCCAGCTTTCTAATTTCTCAATAACCTATTTTTTTATTAAAAAATAAGACATTTATTCGACCTTTCTAATTCAATACTAGAAATTATTTTAGGTTCCCAGGATTCTTTAGGTCAAAGATCACGACAAGCTCTCTTTTATTTTCACCCTTTCTGACAAAGAGTGTGATCCCCATTGTCTTGGTGATATCCCAATCTGATAATCACCACTCAATCTCCGAACCATGCTATAAACGATGGTTTCATTTCACATAAGGTTTTCTTCAATTTGCAATATTTTCCCGTCTTCTTGTGTCCATGTGGCATATGTATGTAAGCATCTTTTAGGAAATATCCATTTAAAAAGGCATTCTTAGCATCCATATGATGATGCTTCGTTTCCTTAATGGCAAGAGAGAGAATAATTTGCACTATTTTGAGTAAGTAAAGAGAGGGTGATTAATGTGGAAACCCTTTACAACAATGGCAACAGGAGAGGATGCCAAGGAGATCAGGGAGGTCCACAGAAGGGGGGACTTGAAAACAACAATGTTTTAAGTGTTGATCACATCATAGTTCTTAACTATTCTATATAAATATATTATATCATTCTACAACTTCTGTCCCAGGCGATCCATTAAAATTGGCTTTATCGTAGAAAAATAACAAGAGTCCATCTTATTAATGAACTTCTCAAATTACAGACTAGTGAAGTGCAAATGGTCACGCATAGTCCTTTGTAACCCCGCCATTGATAAGCACTTTGGCTCGGTAGTCTATGTTAATGACTAATTCAAACATATCGAATTCAGATTCATCCCAATGAAAATCATTTCTAAGAATTTTATTTTCCATGCTTCAAAACATCCATTCATCAACTTCCTCATATATGTTCACCACACGGCCTTGAAATTCGGTCAAATTTGACCAAATTTGCACAGAACAATATTCCTAACTCGCCAATATCGACAATCCCATGCTTTCCTCTTCCAGCATATAACTGATGCCAGCAAAATATATGCAAGGGCTTTATTATACATAACTATTGATCTTCTTCCACTAAACAGTTCAAAATCATAATCTTAGATCATTCACATTGCATTCATTTTTTACCTTAAAATTCCATTTATATCTGCCTTTATTGCATGGTTACATGAGATAAATACTTGCTCCAAATCTAAGGATATATAAGTAAAGAGAAATCAAATTAATGTGAAATTCAAATTTCGATGGTTTTCCAACAGAAGATGTAAACTGGTGGCAATTTCAGGAACTGCCTTTCTGAACAAATGTACCATAGCAGTAAAAGATTCAACAGACAAAAGATGATTCATGTTTAAGATGAAAATATCTAGATCCAAAAAGTAATTAAACTTGTATTTTTCACAAAAATATAACAGGAAGTTAAAAGAAATAGGTGATGAAAAAGAACAAAATGTAGCTGCTTAAATTTAAAGGCACACATAAAAGAGCCTCCAATTTTATAGCAACCATTGGATCACCAATTTTATATAGGCACCGTGCAAAAGGTGGCATGTTATTGATCCAACAAAGCCCCCGTTGTCTGATAAAATGCCATCGAAAATATACAAACACTAGATCTTATCACAACAACAACAAAGCCTTTTCCCACAATTAAGTAGGGTCGGCTACATGGATTCTTCACCTCCATTCAAATCTATCTTGGATCAATCTCAGGCTTACATCCAAAAAACTGAAATCCCTTCGTATAGTCTCTTTCCAACACTTTTTGGGTCGTCCTCGCATTCTCTTAGCCAGCTCAACATCCCAGCACTTGCATCTCCTAACCGGTGCATCAACATATCTTCTTTGTAAATGACCAAGCCATCTTATGCCGTTTTCTCGCATCTTATCCTCGATTGGAGCAACACCAACTTTCTTTCTGATTGCATTATTCCGAATCCGATCTTTATGTGTGTGTCTGTCTGCACATCCACCTCAGCATTTTCATTTCTGCTACAACCTGTCTCTATATATGTCTATGGTTCACAGACCAACATTCAGATTCATAGAGCATAGCAGGTCTCACAGCTGCTTTGTAAAACTCTCCTTTAAATTTCAAAAGATTTTTCTTATCACAGAGAACAACAGAGGCTCCTCTCCACTTTAGCCAGCCTGCATTTATCTATTTGTAACATCTCCATCAACTTCCCCATCATGTTGCAAAATCAATCTCGGATATCTAAAAGAATCTCTTCCGAATGTTATCGCCATCAATCTTCACATCGATTCCTTCATCTTTGCTTCCATCAAAGGTGCACTCCATATATTCCGTCTTAGCCCTACTTATACGAAATCCTTTAGTCTCCAAACCATGTCTTCAGACCTCAATCTTCTCAATTACTCCATCTCTAGTCTCGTCAATCAACACAAATCTTATCACAACAAAGGAAAATTTTATTAAATGCATAAAGAAATCAATTCTTAGGTAAGGTTTGAAAAAACAAAAGGCGAAACGAGGCGTTTTCCCTGGAAGCGAGGCGAGGTGTAGCCTCGAGGCGGTCGAGGCGGAAGTCTCAGTTTGTATAGAAAAATAATTATAAAATATATAATAAATATATTTATTGGTGAAATAATATTATCCGATAAATATATAGTATATAACAATGTAATATATGATGATATTATGAAGACAAGAACATGAATAAAGGATATGTCAATGCCATAAACCTTTCTACAAAATTTCAACCCAGTCAAAAGAAAATCATTGACTATAACTATCACTGAAATATTTATCAAAAAGGTATTGGATATGGTTGTCATTATAGATATCCAAGTTGTTGATATGAATCATATGATTTGAATCCTAACCATATGTTCTGCTAAACCCAAATGAAGAATGGTCTGATGTCCTCCCTATGCCATCATACCCTACAGTACGGGGGTCTTGCTACGGGTGTTCCAAGGGGCAGCGCTCCTGTCCCAAAAAAATTCTTATATGGGTATTCGAATTCGCACGCAGTTTCCTATATGTTTAATGGTGTAATAATAAGAGTTCACTGAAATAATTGGACATGTTAATGGCAAATATGAATATGAAAGAGGTCAAATTTAAGCATTCATCTTGCATAAATATATAATCAACAACTAGACCTTTATAGACATATGAAAATACGAATAGGACTAATTATTTTCTTTAAAAAATACTTGAAAAAGTCCCTAACACCTCACTCAGCACCTCGTCCCGCCTCACCGCGCCGCCTCGCCTCGATTACCTCAAGCATTTAAGGTACACACCTCAACCAGGGAGGCCGAGGCGGTCGCCTCAGGGAGTTTTCTCACCGCTCTGTTTCACCCCGAGTGCCTTTATGCCTCAAGGCGTATTTTTTTAAACCATGTTCTTAGGGCATGTTTGGTAACTGGGTTGGATTGGAGTATCCTCATATGAATAGTACTTGCATAAATATATAATCATCTAGCATCGAAAATCACCTCACCCACCGCCTCGCCCCGCCTCACCGTGTCGCCTTGCCTCGATTGCCTCAAGCATTTAAGGCGCACGCCTCAACCAGGGGGTCCGAGGCGGTCACTTCAGGGAGTTTTCTCACCGCTTTGTTTCACCTCGAGTGCCTTTGTGCCTCGAGGCGTATTTTTTTAAACCATGTTCTTAGGGCATGTTTGGTAACTGGGTTGGATTGGAGTATCCTCATGTGAATAATAGTTGTTTGGATGGGTCGAGGGTTGGAATGAACAATGTGATGTGACGTCACATTGGTTTGTGATGGAATTCCAATCTAGGAATGCAAGGGGGTAAATCAAGTACCCCGAGTTAACTTGGTAACCAAATGAGCCCTTAGAATCAAAATGTAATAAGGTATTATGACTATACTGCTAGTTTGAGATTTTTCTTATTTATTCCTACTTATTTAGTTGACCAAGTCATTCTCACTTAGTTCAAATGTTATAAATAGTACTTCCAATCCTATTTGTTCGACTATAGATATGTGCATGTATACAACCTTCATGGCATCTTTTCTCGTTGACTTTCTTATTTTATGTTTCTTTTTATAAATTCGAAGTGTTAATATGTATCTTTTCATTAAGTCTATTTTACAAGAGTGGTATTAACATGCGTTTACATGTATTTATTAAGGCGTTTAAATCAAGATACAAGAATAAAATGTATCATCAAGCGATGAAAGATGAAGACCAACAAAGCCATGATGATCAAGGAGGGTGGCATATGAGATGACAACAATTCTCATTACGCTAGATGACTTCTTGTTGTCAGATCGAAGGAAGGAGACAAAAACATAGAGAGTGGTAGGCGATGTAGTAGAAGTTGGAGTAGTCATTGAGGGGCTTCCTATGGTGGTCGTGATAAAGGGGAATGGGGGAAGGAGGTACGGGGTGAGGTTAGTGGCATCGAAGATGGTGGATTGGAGGGAGTAGATGGTGAATAGGAGGTAGAGGAGGGTGTTTGCATGAGGTAAGGAAATTATATTGATGTGAAAAGAATTTTTTATAGATTGTGTTTACATTTTAGCTGATCCTACTTAATTTTTTTACTAGTTAAGGTGGGGAGGGTGGGATTGAACCCTGGTCCTTAGATTGGGAAACCACTACTTCTACCCTTGTTGTTGTATTGTATTTACATTTTAACAATCTCATCAACGGAATTTAACGACATGGGTCGACGTCGTAACATAGAGCAAGATTGCGTGGGAGTGTCATGTAATTACAAAGATTATAAGGGTTGTCATGTAAGCATAAAAGTGATTGTGGTGTAAAAAACCCTTTTGCAAATAAGTTTTATCTTAGTTTATTTGTCAAACAAGAACATTTAAGACATTGATTTTTGAAAAAAAATCGAACCAAATTCCATTATTTCCAAGGATATCAATGAAGTTTTAGTAAAAATCTCCAAAAGTTTCCCTTTCCAAGTTCCGCGAAACAAAATCAACATTTGAGGTCATGACTTATTGTAATATTTTTTCATAACTTTAAATAACATCGTTAAATGAATAATTATATGCATGTTAATTTATGTTGAAAACAATGTATATAGTTAAATGGATTTTTAGTGGAGAGCCATTGAATCATGTCCCTATATACATGGTAACACACCCCCTCAATGATTCCCCAACATTGAGAGAACCTGACCATATTTGTAATATTCCTAAGTCATTGTTCCAGTGGTTTTCTCCATCTCCAAGTACAGAATATCTGTGTAAATCGTGTCTATGGCTTTACATGGTCTCAAAGCCTCGCCTATCTCAAATGAGAGTTTTTACTTATGGAGGATCTCCTTATACTAGATGCACATTGAGAATGTTTGTGCATCGTTATGTATAGTTGATAATTTCATGATGCCATGAAGATCTACCACATCTAGGTCAAGGGTTTGTAAAGACTAACATGTAAACCGTTGTAGGAGATTATGGTGTGGAGCATGCCACTGAAGGGGGTCCACATTCTCCATTTCACAATATTTGATCAATCAGTCAGAGCTAACCGATCGAACAAACCAATTAGAGCAAGTGATGTAAACTCTTTTCGCTTTTACAACAAATGCTATGGTCAATCATTGTGAAAAGTGATGTATCACGCAAGGCTACTGATTCTATTCTAGATAGAGTTTGCAATTAATCACTCAACTATTTGTGATCAAGCACATATTAACCCTATTTTGAAGGTGATCAATCACTTGTACCGATATGATCAATCAAGGTTCTCCCTTATCTGATTTCTTGATCGATTGGTCCAATAATATTGTGATCAACCAAAGATGGCCAAGGCACCAAGACTAGGAAAGTGTGAAGTAGTTCCAACCCCTTTTATACAACTCTTGGATAAAATGCATGGCCTCAAATTTCAGCGAAATTCGGTCGAATTTCTGTCGAATATCGATATCCAGTCGAAATCGAAATTCGACCGAAATGACCGAAATATGGGGTCCTAGTACAAAGAAATGATCGAAATTCCGATCGAAATTCCACGGAAATTCTATTTTGATCGATACCGAAATGGTGATCGAAACCGACATTTAGGGCCTTGATAACATGAGTGTCAAAATCATGTCAACCAAGCTCACCTAGGATAATTATCTTCTCTAAACTATTGCTTTGTAGATGGACATAGGTGACAAGGTCGCATCGGTTGCCTTTGAGGAATGAAGACAATTGCCAATGAAGATAATCCTTCTTGAAAACAATAGTATCTCGAAGACACTCAGGCCCATACTTAGATTACTAGCTCCATGTTCATGACGTTTTGGCTAGTGACCATGTGAAAGAAGGCCACCTATCATATATAGAGTTTTCTTGAAAGCATGTTTAGATAGAAGGAGATTACAGTCTATAAGCACACCCATGAGATCCATAGTCCCTGACAAAGGAAGATAATAATAGCCAACTACCAACACGCTCTTAACTCTAGGGGCATGTTTCGTTACTAGGGTACACAGGGGTACCCTGGCATACCCTAGCTCCAACCCTGCGTTCCTGGGTTGGGATTACTTGTATTGACCCTACAATTTTTTGGTATAATATTTTTTAACCACGTTCAAATAAAATTATTAACATGAAAACATATTATAATCATTAAAAAGGTTAATATAACACATAAACAATGTCACATCACAATTTTCATTTCAACCCTCTCAACCTTCCAAACAACTACTATTCACAGGAAGATACCCCAACCCAGCCCAACCCCGTAACCAAACAGGCCCTAATTGGGTTGAGTTAGACCATCATACCGAGGAGCAATGGGATTACCCCATATAGCAACATCATTGGATATGGAATGAAAGACTAACACGATTATCTTCCATGGAAGCATCAAATCTACATATGAAAACGTTATTTCTGGGAGGCATCCCTTCCAAGGGAGACATACCACCAAATTCAGGTAGAGGAAGGCATACAATGGGCTATGAGCATCAATTTAGTCGACTCCCAAACTAATAACATGAAGTGCTTTGCATTTGGGTCTCAGAGTTGGGACTCGGGAGCAAAACAACTAAGGGTTGGATGTGAAGTGTAGCCATCATGGCTGTAAAAATCGATAGTCGAGTGGGTTGCCGACTCGACTAGGCCTAGTCGCTCTACTCAACTAATCAGGCCAATTAGTCAGCCGAGTTAGTGATCTTTCAAAGTAGAGCCAAATCTGTATACAAAAAAATCGGGTTAACCAATAAGCCATTTATAGAGAAATAGGGCTTACTGTCGGAAAATAAGCCCTCTCCTTACTTCTACCTTATTTAAAACCCCCCAAACCCTCTCCCAACGATTACGATACCTCTTTTTTTGTTTCCTACCCTCTGCCACATTGCCGAAACATAACGACACCACCAACAGCCAATGGGGGCCCTCTCTCCTTTTCTCAGTCCCTCTCAAGCTCATGTCGTGCAGGCATACTATTAAGCTTTTTCATTTTTTGCATTTCCTAATTCATCAATGTTCTTTTAATATTCATTTATATGCTTATGGCATAAGTACCCACTTCAATGGTTTGGTGGTAGTGACCATGGTTATTAAGGCGGCAAGGTGACAAGGCGTTAAACCTGGACGCATGGGCGCCTAGGCGTTTTCCAAAGTGTTTCCTACGTATCACATTTGAGACATGCGACATATAGTTATTTAAAGCAAATGGATGTCGCATGTCTCAAATGCAACATCATTTTTTTATTATTTTTTATGTATATCGCATTTCAAAAATGCGACATGTATATTGCATTTTCAAAATGTGCTATGTATGTTGCATTTTGTAAACACGATATGTATATCACATTTTCAAAATGCGATATATGTGTAGAATGCATAAAAAATAGTCGCCTAGGCGTCCAGGCTCGCCTTGGCACCCAGGCGATCCAAGGCGTGCGCCATTTTCAAGAAAAGCAAGGCGTTCTTTCTAGGCACACGACCTGGGACACCTAGACGCCTAGGTGTGCGCCTTGACATCTATGGTAGTGACTAGAAATGCTTGTGGTTGGCTAGAAATAGGTGGTGTTCACCAGGATCATTTCTACGGTGAAAATGTGGTGACGCATGCTAAGGCATTGACTGGGAATTCGAACTTGTAACTTTACATTATATTGTCATGTAATAGGCTTGTAATACTTTTTCGTGACATATGTGAAGTTTTTGGGCACATATCTGCATGGTGGACGCATTTTCTTCTTTCAAAAAAATGGTCTAGCAGTAGTGCAGTACGCCTACCATCCAAAAGATCATGGTTCAAATCCCTCCTTGGGGGGATTGCATTAGGTAGTCAACAACCAATGTAAAAAATAGTTGGATCTTTCAACATAGATTTGAGCAAGAATCCATGTAGTTGACCTTACTTAAAGTGGAGAAGCCTTTGCCTTTTTTTATTCATTTAAATATTTATGCTATCAGCTGTGCTACAGTGCTTATGACATAGTCAGCAATATCACGATATATCGATATCGACAAGATGTGTGTGATATTCATATAGATATCTTTTTCAATGATATCGACTGATATCTCGTGAAATATCAACGCTATATCGCCATATCGAGCCATATCGCTCGAAATTGAATCGTTTCAGTACAAAATTTTTCGTATATCGACCGATATCGTCGATATTTCGTCGATGTCTACAGATATTAATGATATTGCCCTTGTAAGCTTGATTTCACTATTTCTTTTCCTACTCCCAGTATTAAAACACATCATGAATTATTATATGCCCTTGTTTGGTAGGGTATGGTGCTACATGAGGGTGCATACAACGATTCTTCAATTGGTGGACCTCGTCCTTTTTGGCAATGTAGATGAAAACAAGTCTAATGTTAATCAAGTTAGGTACACAGGTCCAAAATACATCTCAGCAGTCAACTCAGATGTCCGTTGTCAACATGAAACATCGATTTGTACGATATAATGTGTATTATTGTGCTAAATACACCACATTCTTGCATATAAATGTGTATTTGTATGTTATTTATTGTTTTAATAACTAAGATGATCTTAATTCGCAAAAATCAATTTTTACGCTATTTTCGACTAGACGCAGTGATACGATATCTATATCGATATTTCCAACCTTGCCTTCCACAGAACTCTTGGTTCTAAACCACTCATGACTAGGTAATCTCTTTTATAATATTGCATTAATTTACATTTTTCCATTTATTTTTGTGAATAGATAAATCTTTATACCAAATAAACATTGTCACATTAATCATTATGTGCATTTTCTTGAATCAAATGACGCATCTCAATGCCATTCAATGTCTTCCATGAACAAACATGTGTTCTAATTGTGCTCAACTTAGTTACTTTGATTCCTATTCCAATGTTTATTAATCACCAATCAACATTAACAATAATATGTTCGATATGGCTTATATGTGCGATATAAGAGTCACAGATGATATGTATGTGTCATCGAAGTGTACATTTGCAAGTTATTTAATGTTGCAAGAATTTGGATTAAATCCATTTCCAATATTTATAAGTCAGCAATTAACATTAGCAGTGATATGTTCGATATGACTGATATGTGTGATATGGGATATAAATGACCGATATGTGTGACTTATAAATATTTGAGATATGGGATATGACTGATGTATGTGATATGTTCGATATAAGTGCATATTTGTAGGTTATTTGTTATTTTAATATCTTAGATGATCTTATAAAAAACGATAAAAAATAGATTTTTGAGTCATTTCTGAAATTTCCACCGATATCACCAAATATCGACAATATATCCAGATATATCCTTTTTCGAATGGATCAATACGATATCGTGGAAAATTCTTTTTATTCAAAGATGAAGCACTATAATGAACTACCATTTATTTTAAGTTCAATGATATAAACCACACAAAGCCGCATATTCCTAATGTATTCCCTCACATACCGTATAATTGAATTAAGGTGGCATGTCCAAACGAATCCACATATCACATGTGTGAACCTTAATGGACACATTCTTGATAGTTGTTGAGATCTTCATCAATGTGGGCAGCTTCTTTCAGCCACAGAGGGGTGTCCGACAGGGCTATCCTTTGGCCCCTTTGATGTTTGTCGTCGCCGTTGATGTGCTTGCTTGTTTGGTCAACATGGTCCAAAATTGCAGGGTCACGTCCAATTTTTCAAGATATGGGTTGGTTATACCTCTTCTTCAATATACAGATGACACCATCTTCTTTATTGAGGGAAGCAGTGAAGAAGCCAATGGCATGGCGATCTTTCTTCTATTTGGTGAGATGTCGGAACTGGCACAGAATCATGGCAAGTCTACAGTAGTTCCTTTTACTCTATTTGAGGAGGTGCGCCTACCTATTCGTTACTAGGGGTTACCGCTGACGACGGGCAGAATCAAAATGGCAGACTGGTTACATATTATTGAGAAACTAGAAAATAAGTTGTCAGGGTGGAAGTCCTCAATCCTATCCAAGGAGGGTCGTTGTATCGATATCGATATCGTTTCGAGATCGTATTGATATGATATTTCGACGATATATCGCTGAAATATCGCCCATATCGACGAGCCTTTGTGAAGAAAATGCCTGAAAATCGGGATATATCGCCATATCGGTGCCCATATCGGTCCGATGTCGATATCGATATATCTTCGATATATCGCCGATATTTCCTTCCATTTCTGTTGAAGGCGGACCTCTCTGCGATCTCGATATTTTTCATTTCTACTCGCATCCTGCCCATCGAGATTCGAAGGCACCTTGAGAGGCTGGTGAGGAGATTTTTGTGGAATAAAAGTGGTCAGCAGACTAGTGGGATGCACCTAGTAGATTGGGATATTGTCACTCTACCCAAGGCGGAGGGTGGTCTTGGAGTCAAGCGTATTGACGCTATGAATGAAGCCTTGTTGATGAAGTGGATAAGCAGGTTGCAGGGGAGCGACGAGGATATATGTTGTACTCTTGTACGTCGAATCTACGTCGTCACTTGCACGTCGCCGACGAGAGTTGCTAGTGGGATTCTACCCTCACCTTTCTGGAAAGGTATTCAGACCGTTCTCCCATGTTTCCATGAACTTTTTCGACCTGCTTTGGGGAATGGAGAGTCCTTTGCATTCTGAACAGATGACTGGACGGGTGGTGGGTCGCTTGATGGACGTTGCCCTCGCCTTTACGCCTTGGCAACAGACCATGAGGCAAGTGTTGCTAGTTGTTGGTGTGATGGAAATTTGATGCTGCTTTTTTGTGCTAACTTTTAAGACCAATGTTTTGGGGAGTTTCATCTTTTGATTGACTTCCAATCTGTCTGTGGAGACCCTGCGGAGGGTTAGTACCATTAGGTATGGAGGGGAAGCTCCTTCTTAGTCAGGAAGACATACGAGGTGATCTACAGACCGCCTCCAATGTGAACAGATGATCTGATTAGGGATTGCAACTTTATATGGGGATTTTGCACCCCCCAGAGGATCGACTTCTTCCTATGACTTTTTAGACGAAAGCGATTGATGACGAGAGATCGTTGTGCCAGATTCTTCCGGTCAGTTTCTGACAAGTGCCCTTTATGCGAGAATGGAATTGAATCGATAGACCATCTTTTTCTCACTTGTTTGTGTATGACGTTGTTATGGGAGGACCTTAATATGGATTGGATTTGTGCGAGGAGCTTCGACTCTTTGTGGGGCTCGATACGGACGACCAGGCAGCATTTGAGGGAGCTGCTTCGCCCTGTGGCAATGCTCTGATCTATCTAGTTGGATAGGGATGCATTGGTGTTCTCGGATCATAGGTTTTATAGGGAGAATGTATGTATCCAGTATGTGGGACTTGTTGAGAAGTGTCTATTGTTGTGATTGTATGTGTTTCTTTAACTTTGGGACGAACACCGACGAGTGTTTCCCCCTTTTGGCTCAAAAAATTCAATGTGGCAATAGATGTTCGATTAGACCGATTAATTGGTTTGACTATGAGGTATGACAGGTGACCGACTGAATAATCGACAGTCAACCAATATTCGATCCTACAGAAGTCGCTCTGACGGTTCGACCAACTAATCGACCAAATTATTGGTTGACTATTAAAAATATTATTTTTATTTTTTTATTTCAATGATTGTGAATTATCCCAATATCACCCAAATTTTCGGAGTTACAGTTTCTACATGCTCTTTTTTTATTGGCTTCAATTATCATGATTAAATGGAAGTCATGATGTATTGTCTCTTCTTTTTTTGGATATAAACTCTCCAATTTGTGCATTATTGTTTTGTCTAAATCATACTCAAGATATAAATCGTCTAAATGATACTCAAGATATAAATCGAATATGAGTCATGCATAACTTAACCTTCATCACCTTATGCGATTAGGACCATGATTGATATAAAAAGAAATTATTTTCTCTACCCTGATATTTCATGTATCATCTTGTGTCTCATCATTAAATTCATTATTCCATCGAAGCCGTTATATCATTCTGAATAGTATATGTTAAGAGTTTTCATATTTTGCTTATTTCTCAGTCTGTGCTGTATAATTTACCCATTAGGGTTTCTCTCTTCTTATAAAAGAACCCTTGGGCTCAATGAATAAACAACAACATATTTTTCCTCAACATGGTATCAAAACGACGATCCTATACTGAAGCATGTGCCCTAAATCCAACCCTGCCTTCCAGTCCAAAGTGCATCGCCACCTCCCAGGATCAACGGCACCATATAGCAACGACAACAACCACTGTCACCACCACCCATCAGCGCCAACATCAGCAATCGCAGCCGTTGTTGCTCATCAACAACATCAACTGTTGATCCCTGCCAAACTGCAGCACAACGTCACCTAGCAGCCCCTCTTCCCAATTCTGCCTCTCCAATTGCGATATAAGCCGTCCCATGCGGTCGTCTAACATCATCTCTCTCTCCAAAACGGTCGTCTGCCATCCTGGATCAACGCCCAATGACGTTGTTGTCAGGTTGTTGGTCTGATCTCGCAGTTTCTGGACTGAATTCAGAGGTTTTTGGTCAGAGTTCAGTCTGAAAAATGTGAAATGAGATTGTTGTAGACCCTTTGAGACCTAGCAAGGACAATGGTTGTCTAGGGTTGGTTGTGAAATGAGTATACACCCACAAGGGCCACAACCACCCATCTTCATGTTTGTGTAGATAGATCAAGATCGATCTAAGGTCCCAGTTATATGTCTACGATGTCAGAAAGTGGATTTGATACACCATCCACATGTGCCTTCAAGGGTCTAAGACCTATTGTCAAGATGGACGATACAAACTACGAATTGTGTGCAATGCAGTTCATGAACCTACTGTAGAGCTATGGTAAGAAGCACATTCTGACCCATGATGAGCTGGTGGACAAGACTGGGACCAATGCCTCATGGGAGGCAAATGATGTGTATGTGAAAGTTTGACTATTAGGTATTGTCTCCGTTGAGATAGCAAACGATATCTTAAGCCAGACCGCATCAAAGGCAATGTGTGACATCCTCGCAGGAACATACTCTCAAGCGAAGAATGAATCGAAGATACTGCAACTCCAGCATGATATCTTCACAACCAAACAGGGTGATTGTCCTCTTCACGTCCCATATATATCTATGAGGGGTATGTTTGAATGACTCCATCGTTACATACCTTCGACGACCTCACCAGAGCATCACAAGGCCTAGAGATTTTATCAAGGTCGACGTGTTTGAAAGACTCGACTCACTCTCTCAGCTTCTCACAGATGCTACAATACCACCTATGGAGGAAGCGTACCGCATGCTGAGCAGATTGAGTATCAGTCACGTCTTCTCAAACATCGTCGGCTATGGCAGCTTTCTGTAGTAAAGGTGGTTAGTCTCCATTCAGAGAACGAGGCATATGGGGCAGAGGAGGTCCATGTCCATGTCAACCATGTTCAGATTGTCACCGATCGGGTCACTAAGAGGACATGTGCTACTCCAAGCACAACTTCCCACCATCGGTTCATGCTGCTGAGCAGATTCAGATTGCTCATGATCTCACCAATCATCGTTACAATGACTTTGATGCCCTTTTGAGAGAGAGCATGCCACCAATCACTGAATGTTCTAGTATCAGTCCATCGTATATTGTTGCTTCTGCCTCTACTAGTACTTCAGGTATTACTCATGCATTTATTGGTCTCTCTATACCAGATACTTCAGAAAGGAAAATGGACTCTGTAGCTTCCCATCATCGATGTGAAGATCTCTTACAAATTGGTAAATATAATCCTACACAACCAAGTAAATCAGTGGTTATTGCTGATGGGATACATTACCCTATACCGAATAGGGGACGGTTCATTTGGCTCCCTCCATGCATCTACAGAACGTTCTTCATGCACATACCTTTTCCATGAATTTACTATCGTTTAGATTACAAAAAATTTACATTGACATGCTATATTTGACCCTAGCTCTCTTGTTTTTAGGATATACTCACATGCAAGGTGATTGGATGCATGTAGCAATGAACATGGAGGGTTGTAGAAGTTAACCTAGTCTCCTTATGCTGGTATCACTTCTCTTTTTGATGAGTCGTTCTCCCACACGTGGCATCTCAGATTTGGTCATCTACCGTTGCAAAAGATTTGTCGCATCATCCCTGGCATCTCTACTACGTCTAGTTTTAAATGTGAACCATGTCAACTTGGAAAGCATCATCGGTCCAGCTTTCCAAGTCGCCAAGGTCGTAATAGTAAGAGTCTTTTTGAGTTATTTCATCTTGATATGTAGGGTCCAAGTTGTGTTCCTAATCATCAGAAACACCGGTACTATTTAGTTTGTGTGGATGATTTTTCCATGTTGTCTGGGTATTTTTGTTAAAGAATAAGTCCAATGCTAGTATGTTGATTCAGAACTTTGTGGTTGAAATAAAAATACTTTCTCTGCCTCAATCAAATATATTCATTTTGATAATGCTCTTGAGTTATGTACTACACGATTGTCTTACTTTTTAGCTCACGTGACATTATCCATTGAACTTCTTATTCCTATACTTCTCAGAAGAACAGTGTTGTTGAACAGCGGTCCTAGATCGGAGCTGATGTTATAAGAACAACAAGTGGTATTTGCAACATGCAATATTTGCAACAGTAAACATTTAAGATGTGTGACATTTGATAAAAATTCGATTAGTACTATTACCTTATTCATTGATAACCATATATGTACAAATATATGAGAATCTATGTACTTGATACAATTTTATATTTAAAATAATTAAAAAATACACAATCAAATAATATAAAATAATTGCCTATTCAGTTTACCAATTACTGACTTTTGCATCATAGATCTTCATCTTGAAAAAAAAAACACTAATGAATGAAGATGACTTTTGCTAAGTTGTCCATAAAGTTAGAAGTTGAGCGGTTGCTACAATAAACTCCAACGAAAGCAGTGATCATAATTTGACAGACCAACTACGAGAACATCCAACAACCCTATATAAGGTTACGTCAAGCATAGATAGGAAGTAGACACTAGAGACTAAATCAAGCATGCCCATGTTCTTCAAGCAAGATAAATGCTCCACGCAATAAAGGTACTAATTCTTCTAGTGATATATGAATTGCTGACAGTGATATGACTGACCACATGATGCAGACGAAGAAATTCCAATGGCGGGATAATTAATTCAGGTGGAAGAATTTTAGGGAGGAGAGGGAGAAAGGGAATAACGCGCCAGTTGCGCGGGATTTTAAGACGAAGAACTGCGAAGATCGCGTCGAAGGAGAGATAGAGAAAAACGAGATAGGGATAACATAGATAAATCTCAAATTTCATATATTCTGACTTGTCTGACCGTTATAATGGACTACCATCCCATTTATATAGGAGGGGTGGAAATACAAAAATAGAAAGGCAATCAAATTTAAAATCCCACTCGATCCTAATTGACTCTAATTGATTTAAATCAAAATACAAATCTACCTCTATCATATTTTGACTCTAATTTGAAATTCAAAATTCAAATTTAAAATTGACCAACTAATTGGAGATCAACACGATCTTTTATTTAAATAAACAAACTAATTAAAATAGCTAATTAAGGACGGAAATCCTTAATTTTAAAAATTCTCAAATCAGCCATTTGCTCTAATTTGAATTGCCCTGTCAATTTAGGAATGATTGCATCAATTCTCCTCTGCTTGAAAAATTCGTCTCCCAATGAATTGCTCGTTCTTCGTTCCTTCGATGGAGAATTCGATGTTCAAATTGTATTTTCAAATTCCGCCAATCACATCCTTTTCAACGTTACACTTGTAATTTTTTCAATAGGAGGGTATCTCTGCAATTTTTGTACCCCTTCACTTAAAAGTTTCCTCGTAAGTCCCCACCAACTTCAACCATCAAGTAACAACTTTTATGAGGGGGGACTTCACTGCAGTTATCCCAATTCATATGCTGAGTGATTTCTTTCCATCATGAGGAGATCCCAGCCCTTACTAGGGTTTCGACTCCTATAGAGACTTGGTAGCGTCGTGTTTGGCGGTGAAGGCGACAATCATGCCAGAAACGCAGGTGGCAGCGGCAAGGCCTCGAGATCACTTTGAGGTGGAGGCGACAGCGGTCACTCGAGTCGTGTGCATAGGGTCGATGCTTTCGAAGAGGGCAGCGAGGAGGGGTTGGACGAGTACTCCTTTGGTGAGGCGGTAGGGGGATGAGACGGTGGATGGTGGGGAAGGTTTGTAGAGGAGGCGATGCGGGTGGGGAGTCGGTGATGGGCGCAAGGGGTGTGAGGGTGGCAATGGGAGAGGATGATGGGACTGGGGTCTGCTCCACAAGGGGTGCAGGGGCGGATGGGGAGAATGGTAGTGGTGGTGGGGCAGGGAGCGTCGCCAGGGGGACGAGGGTGGCTGCGGGAAGGGCTAGGGCTAAGGGTTGTGCTGCAGGGGATGGGGAAGGTTGTCGAGAAAGCATCGGGTTACCTGTGATGGCTTAGGCGGTGTCGGGATGGCCGGAGACGGATTCTCTTCGTGTTTTGGTTCCTGGACAGCAACTTTTATTGCTAAGAAAACGAGGTTTTGGCATTCTTTATCCGCGGGATCTTCATCGAATATGGGCCCTTCGTCTACATAATGGTGTTGGCCAACATTTGTAATAGTAGAATTTTCTTCGAAACTGAAAATACCTTCTGTTTCTTGCTCAAAATTGGGTTGCACAGCGGTCGCGACGACCTGAATTTTGTTATCGTCAATTGATTCTTCCTCGATTACCGTATCCAGTCACTCTTGTACTTTGATGCTTGATATAATGTGTTTCTTGAACTTCTTTGAGCGCGAGCGTGATTGCGAGCCATGGGAGAGACGACTTAAATCGAATTGCAAGCGCCAATACTCAACAGGATCGTCAAATCGTAAGAACAATTCAATTTCCATGCTTTGATATCAAATGATGCAGACGAAGAAATTCCAACAGTGGGATAATTAATTTAGGTGGAAGAATTTTAGGGAGGAGAGGAGGAGAGGGAGAAAGGGAATAACGCGCCAGTTGCGCGGGATTTTAAGACGAAGAACTGCGAAGATCGCGTCGAGGGAGAGATTGAGAAAAACGAGAGAGGAATAACGTTGATAAATCTCAAATTTCAGATATTCTGACTTGTCTGACCGTTACAATGGACTACCATCCCCTTTATATAGGAGGGGTGGAAATACAAAAATAGAAAGGGAATCAAATTTAAAATCACACTCAATCCTAATTGACTCTAATCAAGGTTGAAGAAATCGGTAGTCGGTACTCGGTCGGTGGGGTCACTGACTAAGGATTAATCGGCAGTCGGGCGACTAATCGGAATAAGTCGGCCATTAGTCAGTTTTGATTTTTTTATTTATTTTTAATATATAAATCATTTTTATACATATATTCTTATATATTTACAATATAAATCATTTTTTAAACATATATTCTTATATATTTGCATAGATTCGAACATTTTCTATATTATTATAATGAAACAAAAGGAGTAATTGACTTTAAATATAACATTAAGCATATTAGAATTGGTTTGATTTAAAAAAAGCAAAAAACAAAAAAGATGAAAAACCTCTATGTAAAAGTCGGCCGAGTAGTCGGCCGACTAGGCCGATTAGTCGGTCCGATTAGTCGGGTTGACCGACTAATGGCCGACTAGGCCTAGTCGAGTCGGCTACCCACCCGACTCGACTAGTCGGACCGACTAGTCGGCCTAGTCGGTCGACTTTTACAACAGTGACTCTAATTGATTTGAATCAAAATTCAAATCTACCTCTATCCTATTTTGACTCTAATTCGAAATTCAAAATTCAAATTTAAAATTGACCAACTAATTGGAAATCAAACATGATCTTTTATTTAAATAAACAAACTAATTAAAATAGCTAATTAAGGATGGAAATCCCTACTTTTAAAAATTCTCAAATCAACCATTTGCTCTAATTTGAATTGCCCTGTCAATTTAGGAATGATTGCATCACCACACGACCAGGAATGTTCTCTTGATACAGACAAACTAGAATCGGACCGCGACTGTGCAATGATTGTAGATGGATCTACTGTGTTGCCATTGTTGAGAAGGAAAGCTCAACATTGGTGAACGAATACTTATTCAAGATGTTAATCTATGTACCTAACTTACCTTTTAAGTCTTATATCCATTAGCGAGATGAGACATTAAATTGTGGACTTATTTTTTTAACAACAATCATTATTTGTTGCATGATTCGGTGACAGGACTGGAATTGGTATAGTCCCCACAAGCTCCTTGCAAACATTACATCTGCATTGCGTTCCTATGACTTCGAGCCAGAAAGATAGCAACGACAATCAAAAGTTAATCCTATTTGGCACAATCGTCCAGGGCACCTTAATTTCATGCTTTACAGAAGTTATTTCCTGCCTTTTACCCTAGATCACATATTAGCAGCTTCACTGCGAAATATGTCAACTAGTGAAACACATAAGGGTTGTTCACCCTTTGATATTAAAAGATCATCTTTGTTTTCTTTAGTTCATATTAATGTTTAGGACACTGCTAAAATTGACTTCGTTAATGGATATGGATTTTTCATTGCTTTTTTTATGATTGGTCAAGTTGCATGTTCATTTATCTGTTTTGAAATTCAATTGAATTGGTTAATTGAAATGGATTTTCATTACCTTTTTTATGATAGGTCAAATTGCATGTTCGTTTATCTGTTTTGAAATTCCCAATGCTTGTGGAGGATATTCTGAAGATGGTAACAAATCAATTTGACACCTCTATCATGGTGTTCCGTTGAGACAACATGAAAGTAAATGTATATTCATGAGATCTTCTGCAGCTACACACCCCAACAAGATGGGGCGGTGCAAAGGAAGAATTGCCGTCTATTGGGTATTTCCAAAGCCCTCTTATATCAAGACATCATTCCCCAACATTATCTATCTAATGCATTTTTACAAGTGATTATCTTACCTTCAGTGGTATATTATGGTCATACATCGAGGTCTATTTCAAATCCACCCTTTGGGGGTTGCGTTAGGTAGTCGATAGCCAGCATAAAAAATAGTTGAATCTTTCAACATGGATTTGAGCAAGAATCCATATAGCCGACCCTACTTATAGTGGGAGAAGGCTTTGCCATTTACATCGAGGTCTATTTCGTACCCGATATAAGGTCCTTATATATTGATATTAATGGTGCTTGTAGATTCTTCATTATCAGGAATCTTCTAATATTCATGTGGTATCTTCTCAAATTATGCACGTATTATACACATTCATTCTATTTCTTGCACATGCTTCAGTTGTGAATATATGGTAATTCTTCCTAAACCTTGGGACCCATACGTAAAAGTACCCATTATAAGGTCCTTGGGATGTTACAACATGAGAAATTAGATCGTTACTCTCAATTACTCGAAAGGGTATAATATCTTGATACAAGAACCAATCACCATGAAAAATAACCCATATATTTTCACCTCTTCCAGTCAGGGGGAGTATCTGGGTGAAGATCATAGATAGCAAGATTTAAGCATTTTAAGAGGGCATGCATTTGCAGAGAAAAGAGAGAGAAAACAACAAGATGCAGCCAGGTGGAGCTTTTGATGATCAGAATGCAAAGGAGGATAGACATTTTGTGAAGCAGTTCTTGCGTAGACAAATAAACCAATAGCAATCTCAATTCAACCTCTCCCCAGATCCATCTCAAAGAGCAGGCATTAGGCAACATATTTGAATCTATGGCTAATTGTTTTCTTCAAACGTTGTTTCTACGATTTCATTATGCAATTTAAAGTGAAAAGCTAACCCGATTTCAAATATTATGTGATAGTATATCTTTTTCATCCATTCCCAGCATCCTGGACGCCTCCTCCCCATGCCTTAGACTTTAAAATGCAGGCTATTAATGGCATTATTAGCTGCACAAATGGCAAACTTTTTAGGTATCATGTCCTCCTAACCATTTATTTGAAAGTCAATCAAAATCAGCATAGCACTGTGAATCAACTTCAATTAGCAGAATCTCATAACCCAAAATTGATAGAAAAGTGCAATCCAGTGGATAAAATCCTTAGAACGACCAAGAACTTTCAACATGTGATAATTAGTTTATGTAAGCATTTTATCAGATCTGTGGAAAGATAATACAAGGATATCATGGAAGCATTGTGTATGTTGGAGACGGTTAGGGGCATTGAAGGCATAGAAGATGGATTAAAAAGATGAATAGGAAGGACAAAAAATAAATATAATAAAATTTGAAGGTTCTTTTGTACATGTTTTTACACTCGTTGATGTTAGTTGCATAAGCAAGAGCATAAATATAAATATTTTATAGGGATCGTTGCATAAACAAGGAAAAGGTAGGGGCACATATGTTATTGACAAAACTTGTAGGGGCACAAGTGTAAAATCCCCTTTTTCTCTATTTCTCACTGTATCTCTAGTCCTACCCCCGTGGATGTGGATCTCATGAGTATGGCATACCAGATGACTGACTTAATTGGATGAGACCCATCAGCCAATATACAAAGGGGAGGAGACAAATGAATTAACCAATTCTCGCACTTCTTATCTTCATGTATAAGATTACTCTTCCACAAAGTCACGGTATGTGTAAGTTGTAACCTCTGAGGCTTCTACAAGTCCAACAACAGACCAACAAGCAAAATGTAACTTAAGTTTATCCGTTACATCAATGTGAATCTAAGGTCACATTGTAATATCAAGTCCAAACACAACAGTATCAGGTAAACAGATTCAACCAACCATTAATCAGCTCACACTTTCTAAATTCTAATATAGAAGACAGCCTCAAAGATGCAAGTTATTTTATTGCATGCTGAAATCATGGTTTAGTTTCTAAATCTTGGACTAATATCGGCCACCATAATTTTTCAACATCCAAAAAACACAGCATCTTTGTGTATGACATGACGTCTCATGCATGCATTGTATGGAACTATGATATAAAAATTCACAGTGCTTGTTTGGTTGACAATTATAAACATCGTGATTTTCAAACTGGCAAAGATTTAACCATATGTTAGCATGAATAATTGACCAATCAGGAAGAAAAAATAATGAAATAGACAAGGGATTGACAAGTTTACCTGCATGTTCCCGATTAAATGTGCAAATAAAACTAGACCTACTACAGCAATCAGAATGGCAAATGATGTTTCCCCAATATATGTGCTTGTTGACAGATTCTGACCATATGAGCTGACAAAGTAAATGAGGTATTAGCCGATAATTCTCTAGAAGGGAAAAAGAGGGCAAATGGTATTATTCTTCATCGAAAATGAAACTAGAACATGAAGATATATCATCTACCCTCCTTTATTTGTAAGGATTGAGAAACAACATGAATGTAATCGAGACAAAAAATAACATCATCATGAGTAGAGCTTCACAAATACATTTATAAATAGAAATTGTACCCAGGTAAAATGCTACGTACATACATCCATTACTATAAATAAAAGTGAAGCACCAAAGATATATTGTATGCCCCCTTTCCGTTAATGAGTTGACAAACAACGTAGATGTAACTGTGAAAAATATTAATATTGTCCCACGAGAAGATTTCTGCATTGCATTTATTAACTAAAATTGTACCAAGATATAATGCTTTGTAAATGCTTCTGTGAACAAAAAAGAAGCCTCACTGTGGCGGATGCGATGTAATGTATAAACATGAATAACAGTAATAATAAAACATATACATAAAACTTCAGTAATTTCTTATGTTTCTCACTTTTTCAAAAAACATTTTTAAATGTTATGATGTATAATAGATGCCATGAAGAAGAGTCTCGCATGTGAAATCACTGCACAAGTATAGTGATATCATCATACCTTAGTTGTTGCAAGCCCCACCAAAGACAGTAGAAGTATTTCTTCATGAAATCTGCAGATACGGCATCTTTAGTCAATGCATTTCCAAATATCCCATATTTGAATGTGATAGATTCATCTGTGGCATTGCAGACGCTAAAGGCCAATGTGTTTTTTGCCCAAGCTATCCGGTCAAGATCATTCACATGATCACAGTCAAAAAATCGTTTATGGCATTTATCACCCAATTTCCCACAATTAGATTTCCAACAAGTAGACTGACGGTCGATCGATAGCAAGTACCATGATGCACCTAAAACCTACATACCAACAAGGTAATCAAAAAAGAATTACTATGGCATGCAATGAATGAAGTTTCAAGGTTTTTTTTCTAAATGCAAGGATGAATGCGTGGGTCGTAAGTCCACATACATGGCTTGCCAACATGTAGAGGCACAGATTGTACCCAGCACCAGCCCAAGCAGTCTTCATGACAACCCCGGTGGTATTTATTATTTGTGACATGAGAGGAAATATCAAATATAATCTAGGGAAGTATTGGAGGAGGACAATTAAGGCCAGTGCATTGTTTCTATGATCCGCATTGGACATTCTTTTGATTGCTGGGATGATAATCAAGATCAAAATCTGCACCAAAGGTCACAATTTAGGAACAAACGATCTCACACATAATATAATTTTGGAAGTGTAAATTATACAAAAATATGATAAGTATCAGTAACAAATTGAAGAACAACAATTACCTGTGGCAGAGGAAGTGCTGCGAACAGGTCAATAAAGAAATCTGTTTGCAAATATCTCTTTGCGACCTTCCTACGATCCATGACAAGTTCTCCCCTGCCAAAAACCCTCAAACTCGGAGCAGTATATGCCGTACGGAATTTGATCACTATGTGCAGGATATAGAACATGTCAGCAAGCGTGCGGAAGATGGTTAGAATTGGTGCTCAAATTCGGGCTCAACTTCACACACATGGAACTCTTTCCCGCATTATCCACTTTAGGCAGATAGAAATAGAAGGGATCAACAAACAATGCAACCAGACAAGCACCGAGGAAAATCCGGTTCCACTTCAACATGAGATCACTCCCGGGATCCAGAATGCCCTTCTTCCATGGTTCATGGTCTTCATGGAATACCTTCGAACCTCCAGTTTGCCCACTGCTGACTCTGTGAAAGTTAAACGCACCATGTTTACCAAACAAGTGGGGGGCCTTCACAGGGAGTTGCTTCTCATCAGAGAAGAACCTGAAATAAACATCACCAAATATTTATTACAACATCTCCTGAATTTTAAACAATGTAACTTCTGATCAGCTCCAACTCCAGTTACACTATGAACTCCATCAGACTGGCAGCTTACTGTAGCAATATACCATTATAACTTTTTATAACATAATTTGACAGATTAAATTAAAACTTCTAGTTATCTTTAACTCCACTGACATCATGACCTTCAGCAACAGAAATGAAAGCAATCGCAGTGCCAACTGTTATTCTTCGTACTTAATGAGCACAAGCACGAATACCAGTCAAGCCTGCAGCTTAAAAGAGCGATTACCAATCAAATTTTTTATAATATCTGAACATATTTAAATTCTACAAACCGAACACTACAGATCTGAAGAAACAAACACATCTCCCACAACTCACAGACCAAAAGTCCTAATTCCTCCATACCTGATGGCCTTCTCCTTCATGGACTCCATCTCGTCCTCGACCCTCGAAGAGAACATCGAAATTCTCCTCCTCACGAGCCTCGGACCAACATCAACAGCCGAATCCTAGGTGACCCATCACAGGATCTTAGAAGATATCCAGAAAGGGCGGGTACCGAACTCGTTCTTGACCCAGAAGGTGTCGAATCAGAGCTCAAAATCGGATATTTTTCCAAGAAAACGGCGACGCGCGCCTCCAGAGAGTTGCCAAGATTGGATTTTTACGGGTGCGGGAGGTGGGAAGAAGGGGCGGCAAGGATTAGGGTTCCTTTATCTTCGCTTCCTAGCGTTAGGACTGGAATTGACGAGGTCGCCGAGGGAGAGGGAGGGAGAGAGAACAGGCGGTGCTTAAATGGTGTTGAGATACATATTTGTGGATGTGATTTAATGGCCATTTGGGTTCTTTCTTTGGATCTTTGGTGTTAAAAATTTGGGAGGAGAGATTTGGAGATTGGGGGGATTTGGGTTGATTGTGAAGTTGAACGGAGGAGAGCGGACTGTTTCAAGTGGGGAGTGTAGAAGGTGTGTCCTTTTTCTCTCTTTTTCTTGATTTTTTTATCTTTTTATGGAATTTAACGGTTGTACCCCTATCTATTTTGTTTACACACTTCAACTCATTTGGATATCTAAGGTTATGATTTTGCTCGCGTTGTTAACAACTTTATCGAAATATAACGATCCAACGACTAAAACAAATAGACATATTAACAAAAAAAATCAAGTGGATAGATTTTCTCAATTGAGGATCTCTCATATGGATAATTAATATTCTGGTTGATCAAACTTAATTCTAATTACTTTGTTCCGAAGCAAAGATATTTACAAGATCGCTTTGGTCTATTTATATATTCACGACCAACAGATCTCGTATCATACCATCATCTTTTTTGGATAGGCCCTAGAGAAGTTGTCGGTCGAAAGGCCTTTTCTTTTCTACCTTATCGTGGAGCGAATTGCAATTGAGTTTACTGCTTTCCCGATTGAGGGTCTCACATTATGTAAAACTAATCACATCCTTAATTTCTTCCTCCTCGATCTCCACCTCCTTGACTATGTCATCATTTTCATCATCTGTGTCATCAGCCAATGATGGATGCATTGCTTGTCTTTTTGTCACCTTCCAACCTACATAGAAGGAAGCCTACACCTCACCTATACAAGGGGGCTTAAGATGCAAATAATTTCATATAAGGGATTTTTTATACATTTATTTTATATTGGTCATTTGATCATTATCTCTAAAATTTTCATGAATGAATAGACATTACTGACAAGGATACAAGTGTAAATATATCGATTAAGGTTGTTGTCTAAATATGAAGGAGCTAGCAGCAAAGCTATACTCATATTGATCACATGTTAGAGAACATTAAAATGCTTTCCATTGCCATGGATGTTGTAATCTTTTGTGACAATGAAACCACTACCACAAGTTTATTATAATAGCAATCTATGGCATTTGAATTTTTAGTTGTTGTGGTGAATTTCGATTTATGATGATTTTAAACGTCGCACAAAATTTGTTACTAGAAGTAAAATCGCCATGTATCGTCGCGAGATGCGACCTTTGTCGCTTCTTTCATGACAATATAGAGGGAGGTATGGCGAGATGTGACCATTGCCATTTCTTCCATGGACAGATGTAGCGGTAGAGATATAGTCCTTTTATAGGCTTAAGGAAGTCGTAAAAATAGTTCATTAAATATCTCAAGTAAAAATGATTGAGAAAAAGTTGAACTTATCGGTGTGTTGTTGCACAAAAAGACGTACCAGTATATCAAGGAAAAAATTACACTATAAATAGGTTCAACGGCTAGTATATATCGATACAAAAACTATTACAAAAGTAGGTGCATTGAAATGACTAAGTTCAAAAGTCCAATATTTCAAAAGTGTACCGGTGTACATGGGTATACATCAATGCAACAGTAAGGAGACATTCGGTTCAGGAATAAGCAGGAATAAGGATAGAGAATAAGGGTATATTCTCCATTTGGTTGGAGGACATGAACATGGAGAATAAGGTGAAATAAGGATAGGTAAGGTGGGGTAAAGATAGGAATAAGGGTGAAATAAGATGGAATAATAGGGAATAGTCGTACCACTGGAAACCATGTCAGGATGAGAATTAACACCTTATTCAAAAGCTAATTTTCGTACCGAACACACCTTAAGTGCATCACTAATAATTGAACTTATCAAGGTATGTACATGTATGGAAAATTGTACCAGTGCATATAACTATTATGGACCAGTGCATGAGAGTCTTGTACTAGTGCAATTGTAACTAAACTTATCTGAAACTTGTGTGTTCAAGCGTACACTCATTTACATGGCTTAGGACTAGTATGAGAGGTAACAAAATGTCAGTGAGTTGTTTATCAGGGATTTTTACAAGATACCACTATACATACTATATAACAAACCGACTCGATAAAAGAAAGACGAGATAACGCGCTTGAGGGCACTTTTGGGCAACAATATCAGCAACTTTGAATAAATCGTGCACTTTTGATCCTGATCCTGAGACATTTGTGTTTCTTCTTTCTTTCAATGTAGTACAAAGTAATAATGATTTGTAACATGCATCATATATTTCACTAGCATAAACACAATTATCTATTTAAACCTTTTTATATAACTTGATATTTAGTATTTTGATTATACTTTCTTCATTATTCAAAATACTTTGAGTGATTAAAAAATCTCTGATGGTGGATGTTTCAATTAATATATATATACAGTTAGTGGCACCATTTTTTCTCGAACCCTAATGAAAATGTCATTAACATTTGCCAAAATTAAACGATATGATATATGTCAATTATACCCACACTCTTTGATATGCATGTAAAGTAACAACTTTCCACTTTCATCAACATTTAGTCAGATTCACATATGTAATTGGGTAATAATATCCAATCGTAAGATCATTTAGTTTTTCCTTCTTCTAACAAAGTGCATCGCATAAGCAAATTAAAGTTCCAAGTATAATCAACATATACAAGATAGAACATATATTTCCAACCACCACTTCATTGACTTAGGCCCAGTTTGGTATGTAGGAATAAAAGCGTGAAGGGAGGTTTAACCTCACACGTCAAGAAAAATATGAAAAGAACAAATCAAATCCAAAAATAAAAATAAAATTTCCATTGTATGTGTATCGTAACAATCATAAAAAAACTGTTGCAGTGCAAAATCATACGGTAAGGGAAACTATTCTAACACCATTTCGAAAATCACGTGATTAGATGGAATATACCTTTGATGTATGTAGTCTTTAAGAGAAGAGACCTTATGTATGAAGTACGGGCTGATGACTTAGTTGAAATCCAATCATACGATTGGATGCATGACCCCACTAGAAGGTTTGAAGAAGCTATCTAACATATTATTTATTTTTAGAGAGACCGCTTTCAAGAAAAGGTTAGAATCCAATTTGTAAAAGAATTTTTACCCGACATACCCTATAAACTGGTCAATTACCTCTACGACCTTTAAAATAACCTAATTCCCCCCCTCAACCTCGTAAACTTGCCAACTCTTTCCCCATAAACCATGCAGTTAATCTGTTTGAAGCTCACGGGGATTTTTTGGGTAATTTACAGGGTCGATGGAGTAATTATGTTGTGCAAAAGATAGTACAAGTTATTTAAAAAGTTTATAGGGTTTGCTAGATAAAAATCCAAAGCTAAATGTATGTCTGGTGGTGGAGAGATTCTTATTATTTTGCTTTTTCTGATCTGCGCTCGCTTGAGGGGTTTTATCTTCAATCAAATTTCACATAATTGAGAGCATTATTCAATCGTTCCATTGCAGCTTTGGAGGGGAGTAGTGAAATCATTTCCGATATTTTTTTATTGATATTATTGATATTTGTTGAGATTTATCCTATGAAGACTGATTGGTTGAATACAAGTATAAAGCATTGCTGATGTGACTGATCTCCATCCCGCCTTCTGATTGGTTGAGAGCTCTTGGGCTGGAATGCTGAGATGTCTGATCCACCTCCTGTATTCTGATCGGCTGAGAGGCGTTGGGTTGGATTGTTAAGATGCTTAATTCAAATCCTGCATCCTGATTAGCTGAGAGATGATGGTGGGGATTGCAGAATGCTTGGTATTCTCTTGTTGTATTATAAAAGGAGTCATGTGACATCACATATTGCATCTCAACATCATTCAAGTAATAGTAGAGAGAGTCTGGTGTGAGCAAGTGGAGTACGCACATTGTCGAACCACTATAAATCATTGTCTTGTGCGATTGTGCGTGCTTTCTTTTTTCGATTGTGGTTCTAGTCGTGTGGTGCTTGATCGGATCCGTCTCCAAGAACTCGTATCAGAGCAAGGTTCGGAGATCAACCTCTACACAGATGGTGGAAGAATCGAAGGTCAAGATCGAGAAGGTCAAAAGGATCTCTATCTTCCGATCGAAGAGAAGAAGCCCGAAGTCATGAGAGATACTGAGTGGAAAGTCCTAAAACGAAAGGCTCTAGGAACGGTAAGGCTCAACCTTGCTCCATCGGTGGCTTCAAATATCGCAAAGGAGATGACGACGACGAATCTTTTCAAAGCTCTTGAAAAGACGTACGAGAAGCCATCTGCATCAAATAAGGTATATTTGATGAAGAAGCTTTTCAATTTAAAGATGAGTGAGAACTCCATGGTGGCTTCACACTTGAATGATCTGAACAGTATCATCAATCAGTTGGAGTCTGTGAAGATCGTATTTGATGATGAGGTAAAAGCTCTTTTACTTCTTTCTAGTTTACATGATAGTTGGAATGCTTTAGTTGTAGCGGTTAGCAACTCCTCTGGTTCTGCAAAGTTGAAATCGGAGGATGTTGTTGGTCTTCTTCTTGGAGAAGAGGCACGACGGAAGACATCTGGAGAAGAACACTCATCAGGTTCTGCCTTGAATACAGAAGGAAGAAGCAGGAAGAGCTACACGAACCAAAAGTATTCCAGGGGAAAGTCGGTACGAGGAAGATCCAAATCCAAAGATCCGAAGTCCGTGGTCTGCTGGAATTGCAATCAAAAGGGGCATTACAAGACAGATTGCAAGGCCCCAAGAAAGCAGAAAGGAGAAAATGACAAAGGTAAGAATACTATAAATCTTACCGATGATGATGATAGCAATGCCTTAGTATGTGTTGCAGATGCTAGAAGTGAGTCATGGATTGTGGACTCGGGTGCTTCATTTCATACCACTCCACAAAGGGATATCCTCCAAAATTACGTCAAAGGTGATTTTGAAAAGAGAGACATTCTCATATCCCAATCCAATGGCGGCTTCTTTGAGATTGAAGAATGTTAGACATGTACCCAGTCTAACAAGGAATCTCATATCTGTTGGACAGCTATCGGGAAGCGGCGTGGCGATATTATTTGATTCTAATTCGTGGAAGATGTCAAAGGGATCATTGATCCTTGCTCGAGGTAAGAAAGAAGGAACCCTGTATATTGCATCAGGCTCATATGACAAAATAAATGTTGCATCATCTGGGTATGATGCTAACACTTGGCATAGACGGCTTGGTCACATGAGCAAAAAAGGAATGAATATCATGCAGAAGAAGGGAAAGTTGATGTGATTGCAGACCGTTGATCTGGATTTCTGTGAAGATTGTATCTTGGGAAAACAGAAGAAAGTTAGTTTCACAAAGACTGCAAGAGTAAAAAAAACTGAAAGACTGGAGCTGGTTCATATAGATGTATGGGGTCCATCTCAGGTACCTTCGCTTGGCAGATCTCATTATTTTATTACTTTCATTGATGATGCAACTAGAAAGTTGTGGGTTAATTTTATCAAACATAAATCCAATGTTTTTGATACCTTCAAAATGTGGAAGGCCTTAGTTGAGACTGAGATAGGTTTAAAGTTGAAATGTCTCAAGTCAGACAATGGGGGAGAATACTGCAGTGAGGAGTTTGAATCATATTGTGCCAAGAACGGTATCAAGAGATTGAAGACGGTCCCAAGAAAGCCCAGACAGAATGATGTTGCTGAACGAATGAACAAGACTCTTCTAGAGCGTGCGAGAAGCATGAGGTTACATGCAGGTCTACCCAAGCGACATTGGGCTGATGCAGTGAATACAACTGCATACTTAATCAATCGAGGTCCATCTGCTACTTTAGATGGAGATCTTCCAGAAGAAACGTGGACAAGAAAGGAGGTAACACTTTCTCATTTACGTATCTTTGGATGCATAGCATATGTTCACATTGACCAGGAAAATAGAGAAAAACTTGATCCCAAAGCAAGGAAGTGTGTCTTTGTCGGTTATGGTACAAATAACTATGTATATAGATTGTGGGATTTGGAGAACAAGAAAACAGTTAGAAGCATTGAAGTTACATTCAATGAGTCTTCACTATACAAGGATGAATTGATAAAAGGAAAGACAACAGAGGAACCGGACTTTGTGGAGTTTGATGAAACTCCTGAACAAAGCATCACAGCCAAGTGATGAGAATATTCAACCCATCCCACAGAATAATCCATAAATTCTAGTACTACGGAAATCTTCCAGAATCAGCAATCCCACTGCAAGGTATTCACCTTCCTTGATTTATTTATTGCTGATTGATAATGGTGAGCCTGAATGCTTTGATGAAGCTATACAAGGTGAGGCAAGGGATCAGCGGGAGTAGCCATGGATGAGGAGATGAAATCCCTCTCAAGAAGCAAAACATGGGACTTAGTCCCACTAACGAAGGGAAAGAAGGCTCTGCACAACAAATGGGTGTACAAGGTGAAGGAGGAAGCTGATGGTTCCATTAGATACAAGGCTCGGCTAGTGGCGAAGGGCTTTCAACAGAAAGCAGGAGTTGATTTCACAGAGATCTTAGCACATGTTATAAAGGTCTCAACCATAAGAGCAGCATTGAGCATTGTTGTAACTGAGAACCGACATTTGGAGCAGTTGGATGTTAAGACAGCATTTCTCCATGAAGATCTTGAGGAGGACATCTACATGCAACAACCAGAGGGCTATGTAGCTACTGGAAGGAAGACATGGTATGCAAGCTCAGAAAAAGCCTTTATGTCTTGAAGTAGGCACCGAGACAATGGTACAAAAGGTTTGATGATTTCATGAGAAATATTGGATTCCGTAAATGTCATGCCGACCATTGTTGCTAGTTCAAGAAGATTGGTATGTTTTACATCATTTTATTGTTGTACTTAGATGACATGCTTGTTGCAGGCTCATGCAAGGAAGAAATAGCAAATCCGAAGGCAATGTTGTCTAAGGAGTTTGAAATGAATGACCTAGGTCGTACAAAGAAAATCCTTAGAATGCAGATTAGCAGAGACATGAAGAACAAGAAGCTGAGATTCTCTCAATCAGATTACATTGAGAAGGTACTAGAGAGATTTAATATGAAAAAAAAATCAAAATCTACTCTAACACCTTTAGGAAGCCACTTCAAACTTTCAAAGGAGAAAGAACCTGCTACGAAGGAGGAGCATGAGTACATGTCAAAGGTACCCTACCAGTCTGTTGTTGGTAGTTTGATGTACGCAATATTTTGCACAAGACCAGACATCTCCCATGCAGTACAAGTTGTGAGTAGATTCATGGCAAATCCTGGTAAGGAACATTGGGAGGCTGTGAATTTTACGTTATTTGAGAGGTACCTCTAACGTGCCATTGTGTTATGGAAACACTGACATTTCCATTCAAAGTTTTGTGGACTCAGATTTTGCAGGAGATATCGATGGTAGGAAAAGCACAACAGTGTATGTTTTTACCCTGGAGAGTGGAGCAATTAGCCGGATCTCTAGGCTCCAGAAGATAGTGACCATCTCGACCACGGAAGCAGAATATGTGACGGCAACAGAAGCTTGCAAGGAAATGATTTGGTTGAAAGGTATGATGAAAGAACTGAATAAAGAATGTGAAGATTGTCAATTATCCATCGACAGTCAAAGAGCAATTCATCTTGCAAAGAATTCCGTCTTTCACTCGAGGACTAAGCACATTGATGTGAAGTACCATTTCATTCAGACACAGCTACAAGATGGGCAATTTAAGCTGAAAAAGATCCACACATTAGAAAATCATGCTGATATGTTAACAAAATCTGTAACAGTTGAGAAGCTGAAGACATGTTCAGCTTCTATTGATCTTCAAGAATAGAAGATAAGGGAAAGCTCACACCAGGACTATTGAAGAAGTGGTGTGTACCACAAATCAGTCTTCAAGTGGGAGATTGTTGAGATTTATCCTGTGAAGACTGATTGGTTGAATAAAAGTAGAAATCATTGATGATGTGGCTGATCTCCATCCTGCCTTCTGATTGGCTGAGAGTTCTTGGGTTGGATTACTGAGGTGTCTGATCCACCTCCTGCATTCTGATTGGCTGAGAGGTGTTAGGTTGGATTGCTGAGATGCTTAATCCACATCCTGCATCCTGATTGGCTGAGAGCTGATGGTGGGATTGGTGAATGCTTGGTAATCTCTTGTTGTAGTATAAAATGAGCCCTATGGCATCACATATTGCATCTCAACATCATTCAAGCAATAGTAGAGAGAGTCTGGTGTGAGCAAGTGGAGTAGACACATTGCCGAACCACTATAAATCCTTGTCTTGTGCGATTGTGCGTGCTTTCTTTTTTCGATTGTGGTTCTAGTCGTGTGGTGCTTGATCGGATCCATCTCCAACAATATTGATTGTCATGCTCTTAAGGCAGAGCATGGTATTTTCCATTTAATTAATGTCCACTCATTTAATCTACTTTTGTTCAATGTCTAAGTTGATCCGCTCCCAGGATGAATCAAGTATAGCTCAAAGTTATCATGTGGTAGTTTGATAATGGCAGGAGAGGAGTTGTCTTCATGGTTCCAAGTGTAAGAGGATGAATGTGGTGGGCTTCCTATAGTTTTTTTCATTGAAGGGGTGGGCGGATGCAACATCTCGATTGTAGCAGAGGGTGGAAGGAAGCTTCAAAGACCCCATTTGGTTTTGCGACTTCATTCCCTTTAGGAATGACATGGATATTGGGGATATCCGTAAGGAGTTTGACAAACACCACATCATTGCAGTCAACTGACAAAAAAGAGCTTCAAAAACTAAAAGTTTATCAAAATTTCTAACTGATAACTTCAGTGAGTTAAACGGACTCTAATCGAGTCAGATTCGAGTTTAGTTGGATCCATATGTTACACACTGAGACTATTTGCATCGAAGAATGGGGGGGGGGATGGAAGATGTAGGGGCAAGGCAAAGAGAGAGGGGTTTTGGCCTCTACTACGGTGACAGAGATCCGTGAGGCGGAGGTGACTTTCGAGTTAGAGGTTGCACGTTTGGTAGGAGTTCAGATGGCGAGGAGTATCCCCTTGGTTACCCAATGAAGATACTCTCTTGGAACGCGCGAGGGGTGTAAGAAGAGGTTGGCGATTAGCTCTCTGCACGCCACATAGAAGCAATAACCTAATCTCCCTTAGAGTTTGTCCCACAAGAGCGTAGTGGAGATATACATTGGTTGAAAGGGGCACCTTGGGGTTTGGGGGAGTGGGCTAGGTATGTGATCTTTGGAGTGTATCCTTGGATATCCATCGTAGGAGAGATGCTTCTCTTGCTCTTTTGTAAATGGGAGGTGGATGGGTTAGATGACTTGTTTGGGTAGGGAGGACACTTGTAACCTTGGTGCCTATTTTTTTGCACTTGTAGAAAACGTGAGGAAATGAACATTGTTGCTTATTATCTTATACCATAAACGAAGGTACTTAAAGCATCCAAGGGTTTCGAAGCAATGGCGTGGAGGGTAACAAAAATGTGAATTTTACGTCATGTTCCTAGGTGACAAAAGGTTAATTATTTTGATTTTGATTTTTCGAGCACTAGGATATATATTTATCCACAGTAAGTGTCAACTAAGGTGAATGTCATTTTGTCGGTAGAATCATTTAACGTACAATTATCTTCATGTCAAATAACACCCAAATTAGATGATCAAACAACAGAAAATTTTTACACATATTTTCGAAGCTACATCGAAAATAGGAGACAAGCAAACAACAAGCTATGCCACTAGTCCTTTTTGAATTAAAAAGCCGATCCTTCTAAATACTGCATCCATAAACCTAGGAACCATAACATTACAGCTCGTGACTTTTTGGACCCTCTTCAAAAGATCAATGAATTTCTAGTGCTAAGAATCCAAAAGTATCAAAGCCAAAAGGGATAAAGGTATGTTGACTCTCAATGCACGCTTTCTCGTGCTTCACCACTTTTGCTGCTGCAGCTTTAAGGGTGACATGTCCCGTCATAAAGGTCTTACTCTTCAATCCCACCCGCGGAGAAACTCCTGTCAGATCTACACAAGCATGTTTCCCTCCGACCCATCCAAAAATCAAAATACCCAGCATGTCCAACTGTGGATCTTCCCTCACGCAGATCAGTTAAAGAGTTCATAGGCTCCTATTTCCTTGGCAGCACATGCACGTCTGAGTACATCAAATAAAACGTCTCTTCTAAGATCGTGTCTGCACTTAAAATCGAGAATCTCCCTGCAGTGAACTAGATGGTCTTCAAAAGTGTCTAAGCATGCCTTACGACAAACTGGGCATATCTCATCGGTGAGAAATAAAGGAATCATGAGACGATATCTGAGGATATTACGATATTCCACCAGTGACATGTATAGACCAAGTTCGTTAATAGGAATAACAAGGTGATTGGTCCATGTTATCCTCCAAGAGTTTGTAAGATATTGAGTATGAATACATATCCCAATACGGTTCGTCTTGTGAATATGTAGAGTAGCGTACTTCTTTCGGGTCCTCAAAGTATTTTATCCAAGATGGATAAGGGCAATTTATAGAACGAGAATAATTAGTGTCCACATTATGAATCAATTCTACGATAAGGCAAATGTGAATACGAATTCATAGAAAGCAATAGAAAAAGGTCGAGTTTATCGGGGGATCAAGGCTACCTCCAAGGAATGATGAGCTTATTTATCTTGATACATTTTAGTGTGAGTCAATGGCTTTGGATGGGTCTTGTTGTTCTGAGGACATGTTTGGTTGCTGGATTGGGTTGGGTTAAGTTACCCCTGTGAATAGTAAACTGTAAGGAGGGTTGGGAGGGTTGGAAGAAGGGGTACACCGGTGTACCCCAACCCAACCCAACAACCAAACAAGTCCTGAGGGTGTTTGGCACCAACAACCCTTTAGTTATGGGAAGAGTTGTTTTCAGGTCCATAGAGGGGGAAGCCGGTGTCAAGGTTTTTTCCTGACTAAACATGTCGATGTCTTTTGCAAGATGTGCTTCCTATACCCATTGCATCCCATAGTTGCCAAACAAAATTCCTTGATTCATGTAAAAGTCAGAAAAGGAAGGGGAGGAGGTGTGTAGAAGGGGCGCAGATTGTCTGTTGTACCCAGGGTTGCAGCAGACTCTGTTGCACTCTTTGGGGCCGCTTGATCACGATCGAGCGGTTCCCACGATCACGAAATCCCTCGATCCGGGCCCCCAAAAAATGGGATTTCGTGGGAACCGCTCAATCGTGATCGAGCGGCCACAAAGGGTGCAGCGGAGTCTGTTGCAACCCTCGGTACAACAGACGATCCGCACTAGCGTAGAAGACGTACTTGAGGCATGTGGGCTGAGAGAGGAAGGCGTGCTTGGAGGCGAGAATGATAGAGAAGGGAAGGAGGCACGCCTAGATTTGGCGGACGACAACGATAAGGGTGACTGGGGCGTCGTTAGGTTCCATCTTCATTGAAATCACCTTCAAAGTCGCTTTCAAATCGCATGATCGTCTACCCTTGTTGATGCTATCGGAGAGGGTTGACAATTACATTTTTGATCATATTGAAACTATGCTAGTGTTTTGCCCTTTCTTTTTTGAGCAATCGTCATCAATCATTAATTAAAGAACATATTACAAAGAAAATGTTGGGAGACGGGAAAATGAGTGTTAGTTATGATCCTCGTTGTGTGCTCTTTTTCGAATGTGATTGAGTAACGAAAGTGATATTCACGCGTAACACTAGGATCCAACGTGCAATTCCGATATTTTATGCTTCTGCTCGTCGCACGGATCAAGATGTTTGAACTTACATGCGAGGAAAAAGCTGAAGAGGGAAGGATACATAATTACCACCTTCAGTAAAATTGTTTCATATAATAACCATTTCATGTAAAAAATAAATTATGATAATATATAGATAGGTTTTTTTAGATAAACAGTAATATAGATATAACATAGCAATGGTGCTTAAACTGATCATGATAATGTTTGGGTTTTCGTATACTGTCAAAATGTAAACATACATGATCAACCATTTGATCTGTATCTACAATGCTGCCGAGTAAGCGTAAAGATGGACGCTAAAAAGTGTATAAAAACGTAGAAGTTATTACCTTGGCAATAATAATACAATAAATTTGTTAACTTGGAAACTTGGTGATGAGAAGAGGCTTTCTAATTATATTATAGATTATAAATTTTTTATATCATATAATATTCCAGAGAATATGTAGATCGTCATAGATTAGCGCAAGTGCATGGTACTGGTATTTTTTAATCAATCAAGAACACGTTACTTTAATAGGAATATAAACACACATTTGAGATGGGGGCGGTGCATGCAATTTTACTGGGATTTATATCTTCCACATTTTTTATTTTTTTTAGAAAATATCATCATGTATATTCTTATATATATCCCTCTAATATGACATTCAAATTTCCTCCGAAACAGAGACTCATATATCCTTTATCTAGAACAGGTCGATTACAACAATCACACTACACATACGCACGCACGCACGCGCTCACACACACACACACACACACACACACACACACACACACACACACACACACCCCCCTTCCCACGCACACACACACCCACGCATGCACACACACCCACTCACACGCGCGCACCCACCCAGACACACAAACATGTTCAATGGGCCTGCCTCTTGGGGCAGCCAAAATGACTGCCTCCGTCCCATTTCTCCAGATTTTTTTAAATGTCTCTGTTGATAGAATCGGTATCAACATACATATATAAATTCGATTTTCAACAGGTTTCCAGAAAAAATCAACGTATGTATGCATCCAGGTTATCAATGATAAGAAAAAATATCCGTTTTAAAATTTTATGCATATTAAAGAAAGAGAAAAATCCAGAAACCAACATCACGACAAACAATACGACAAAGAAAAAAGGATAGTTAGAGATCACAACCGAAACGTCCTGTTGTAGGACTCCCCTTAGAGAGACAACGCCCCCTCCCCACTTTACAGCCGCATAGGGCCTTGACGTGCCGCTCTCAGGGTCCGACGGTCCACGCTCGTTGACAGTGCGCACCATGCTTGAGCGTCCTCGAAAGTCACCTCCGTAGACGAAGCTCGAGATCGTGAGAGAGAGAAGAGGCGGTGAGAATGAAAGCCGTATATGTTCGTAACCTACGCCCACGACTTTAAGAGATACTTAAAAACGTCGGGGCGGTTACGCTTTGTGAGAGGATAAAGAGACACCTCTCTTGGAATTCAAACGGGCGCTAACACAAAACTGACCCGGTCTTCACGCCACGCTATGGCCGCGACCGCGCCACGCCCGAGCCCGACCCTGCGCGGGCGGACGCTCACGCGCGCGTGCATGTGTGTGTGGTAGTCCAAAGTCCTATCTAGTCTATTTCCAGACTAGTCTAATGACTTCTCATATAAAAAATAAGTGCCAGTTTTGACTCTCCATGATGTGGGACTAAACAACACCCAACATAGTTGAAACATTGAATTCATGAATTGAGATACATTAATACAACTTGATATTGACCATCAAATTGTATCAAATATCTCGACAGCATTAATTCCAACAATCCCCCACAAATTCACTGTTGAAACACGAATAGCCAAAAATCTCGAGTTTCCACACTCTGCTTTCACTTCCGGTTTGAACCTTTACCTAAATTATTTCCTTTCACCATCACAGGAATAAAGTGAACTAAGTCTTGAACTTTAATCCTTTGATGTAATGGTATCGAGTGGTAACAACAGAGTGAAATCTATGGTGACAATCTTCTGATTTTGGTGTTATAAATAGACATGCACCCTTCCCTGTTTCATGAGTATACTAAGGATAAACCCTCATCCTTTATTTGCGGCCCACAGAAATATTCATATAGGTGGCATTCTTCAAGGATGCACTGCTCACATCCTGCTTACAAAAGCTTGAATCCATTAAGAGGATAATGCTCAACCTTTTCCTGCAGCTTTCAGGCACTCGACTTTTCAAGGATAGGACTCACATGCAAAGTATTGCATAATGCGTGCCAACCAGTTCCCCTTACAGCTTGTTTTTCCATTGAACCTATTTTGTGGGATCTCCAGTCATTTAGGTTGGGTTGCTACTGCGGGTAAACTCTCAGTGGGTTTCAGCCACATCCCAAGTCTGGATTTTTAGACTAAAGATCTATCAAGTCCCTTTGTAAGTGGATCTGCCGTGTTATCTTTAGTACCAACAAATTCCACAGTAATCACTTCAGAAAACACCAAATCTCTAATATACTTAAGTCTAATTTGGATATGTTTTCTAGTTTTCTGATTTTACTTTGAACTCTTTATCTTTGCAATAACAGTCAAGCTATCACAATGTAAAGAAATTGTCGGTATCGGCTTACCCACCATGAATATCTCAGAGAGAAGCTCCCTAAGCCATTCAGCCTTTAAACCTGTTGTGTCCAAAGCACACAGCTCTGCCTCGAAGGTAGACCGAGCCAAGATAGTCTGTTTTACAGACCTCCAGGAGACTGCACCGCTTCCAAGGGTAAATACATACCCTATCACACCGTTACTCCTGAAGTCCTCCATTTGACCTATCCAACTTGTATCACTATAACCTTCAAAGATAGGAGGATATTTACCATAATGTAGTCCAAGAAGTGCAGTATCCTTAAGGTACTTCAACACTCGATCCAAGGCCACCCAATGAGTACGGTCAGGACATCTCGTATATCTACTCAACTTTACGACCGTGAATGAAATATCAAGTTGAGTACAGTTCGCAAGATACATCAAGCTTCCTATAATCTAGGAATATCGTATCTGTGCTACAGGTACTTCGCTCTTGTTCCTGCAGAGGGGTTTAGATGAATCATAAGGAGTGCATACAGATTTACAGCTCTGATAGCCAAAATTTTCAAGAACTTTCTCAATATAATGTGACTGAGACACATCTATCCCATTAGTAGATCTAATCAGTTTGAGTCCCAAAAACACATTTGCAACTCCTAAGTCCTTCATCTCAAACTTACTGCTCAAGAACCTCTTGGTTTCTTCCACTATCCTTATGTTTGATCTAAATATCAAAATATCATTTACATATAGGCACAAGACAACAAACATATCACCTTTAATCATAGAGTGCACACATTTATCAGATTCATGAACAATAAAGCCGTAAGACGGGATAGTCTTCTCAAACTTGTCATGCCACTGTTTCGGAGCTTGTTTTAATCCATAAAGAGATTTTACAAGCTTGCAGACCTTTCTTTCATTACCAGATGCTACGAATTCCTCAGATTGGTCCATATAGATCTCCTCCTCAAGATCGCCATATAAAAAAGCAGTATTTACATCCATTTGATGAATTGTGAGATCATGTATGGAAGCCAACGCAATGGGCATCTGAATCGTAGTCATTCTAGTAACAGGGAATAGGTATCAAAATAATCAATACCCTTTTTCTGCTTGAAATCTTTGGCTACAAGTCTTGCCTTATATTTTTCTATGGATCCGTCCGGTCTAAGTTTTCTTCTGAATACCCATTTGCTTCCTACGGTGGAATACCCATGAGGTAGATCGACCAATTCTCACGTGCCATTTGAAATGTTCGAATCCATTTCAGATTTAATGGCATCCTTTCAATACCTTGCTTCAGTAGAAGCTGTGGCATCCTTGTATGTGGGAGGATCACCCTCGATTTGGTAGGAGACAAAGTCGCTACCTAAATCCTTGGCAATCTTAGATCTCTTACTTCGTCTAGGTTCAACATCCTTCAAAAATTCATTGGATTCAGAATAGGTACCTCCCACATTTGACATCTTTTCTATTTATTGTGGAAAAGAACCGGATGTGGAGGCTACGTCACTGGTCAGATTTTCAGGAATTCTTTTTTTCATTGGAAAAATATCCTTGAAAAAAGTAGCGTCACGAAGTTCAGCAATAGTATTAGAATCTATGCCCATGATTTCAGATTGAATTACTAAGAATCGATAGGCATAACTATTTCCAGATACCCGAAGAAGACCGCGTCAACTGTTTTAGGTCCAATCTTCTTTCTCTTGTGTTCTGGGACTAAGACCTTAGACAAGCATCCCCACACCCTGAGATATTTTAGGCTTGGCTTCCTATTTATCTAAAATTCAAATGGACTCTTATCTTTATGCCTTAAGAGAACTCTATTCAGAATATGGCAGGCCATATTCAAAGCTTCCCCCTACATGTAAGATGCTAGCTCAGAACTTTGTAAAAGTGCATTGACCATATCAGTTAGGGTCATATTCTTTCGTTCTGCTATTCTATTGGATTGTGGTGAATATGGCACAGTGACCTCATGAATTATGCCAAATAATTTGCATTGTTCATCAAATACCTTAGATATGTATTTACCACCCCTATCTGACCTTAGACGTTTATTTTTTTCTGACTTGTGTTTCTGCTACATTTTTTAAAAATAAGAATTTTTTTAAGGCTTCATCCTTAGTTTTAAGCAGAGAAACATAATAGTATCTATTGCTATCATCTATGAAGGTGATAAAATATCTTTTGTTATCTCTAGTCATCACGCCACCAAACTCACAAATATCAGAATGCACTAAGTCTAAAATTTCAGTTTCTTTATTCACAGAATGAAAATGCTTTTTAGGCAACTTAGCTTAAGCACATATTTTACATTTGGTGAGTTTATCTATAGTATGATTAGGAATCATGTCAAGTTTCATCATTCTTTTCATAAAATTGAAATTTCCATGTCCTAACCTAGCATGCCACAAATCAGTAGATTCAATATTTGAAATAACACAAGTAGAGGAATCAAAACCAGAAATATTATTAATAGAACTATCAATGTCACACCTTATTCTAAATAAAAAATCATGATCAGTCAAATATCCTTTGCCAAAGAAAACACCATGTCTCAGAAAAACTACTTTATTACATTTAAAGTCTAATTGAAAACCCTCTCTAAGTAATAAAGAACCAGATAAGATATTCTTCTTAATATCAGGAACGTGCAACACCTTGCGCAAAGTCCAAACTCGTCCAGTTGAGGATCTCAGCTCGACTCATCCAGACCCAAGCGTCTTGGCTGCAATTCTGTTCTCCATCATCACTGTTCCACCGGCTGAAGCCTGATAAAACACAAAGAAGGTCATGCCAGTACAAATGTGTACATTTGCACCAGTATCAACAAGCCACTTGTAAAGCCTTGAACTTGGCATATCTCGAATCCTTTATAATAAGATCCGACTCGTCAAGAGAAAACCGACGGAATTTATTTCGTGTGAATCAGACTTCATTTTGAATTGTTATGATTTTCGGAAGAAAGAGAAGTAAGGAAGGCTAAGATGTCATTAACCCATAATGACTGTCATTAAGACTAATTAAACATGATTAAAGAAACTAATGGCGGATTGAAAACCGCTAATGATCATTAGCAAACACTAATCAATAGTTAGCTAAAGATAAGCGTAAACCGTGAAAGTTAAATCGCGATTAGTAAAAGTTAATCACGATTAGTGTTAATTAAGCGTCATTAGCGGATCTAGAATTCTCTAGAATGTTCTAACTTAAGCTCTAAGTTTGGGATAAATTTTGGCTAAAACCATAGGCCAAAACCATGGGCCGCTAAATCATGGTTAAGGTCTAAACCATGGTTTTCTAACCATGGTTAGTGGTTTTCTGTGACCTATAAATAAACCCCCCGACCCATTCATTCTCTACGACTTCCACTACCACCACCACCACCGCAAGGGCTAGGGTCAAGATCGTCGGGAGGAGGAGTGGGAGGCGAGGGAGGAGCGTTAGCGAAGCGCTGCCGGGAGAACGAGGAGGAGAAAGATACGATCCTCTCTTAGTTTGCTTCGTACGGTAGGCTTTCAATTCATCCTCTTTTCTTCCAAGTTTTGTTCTTGATTCATCTTTCTTTCTGATTTATTTTCCTTTTGTGGTTCGAGGAGAAATCTATGTAACACCCTACTTAGATGCGGGCGGCTATGCACGTCGGTGAACCTTTGATTCGTCACACGTTCACTCACCTAAGATGCGTGGTGTCTACCGATTCTTCATCTCTTGTTGTTTGAGTATATTCTTTCAGTTTCGTTGTTATTTTCCTCTCGATTGATTTTATAGAGGAAACTCTTTTCGTTTTTATTTTGAAATATGTCCTGATATAAGAGGAAACTCTACCGAAATTTTCCGAGAAATATGTCTCGATATAAGGGGAAACTCTGCCGAATTTTTCCGAGAAATATGTCCCGATATAAGGAGAAACTCTGCCGAAATTTTAAGAGAAACTATGTTCTTGACGTTCTTCGCGTTCTTCATTCGTTCTTCGTGTTCTTGACATGTTCTTAGCGTTTTGATACGAAAATTAAATTCGATCTTCTCAGGAGCCTTAAAGTAGCTTTTCTAAAAACGAAACACGATAAAGCCTTGCATACACGAGAGAGAGCTCGATTAGGTAATGAAATCCTTCCTTTTGTTGTTGGGTTTTCATAGAAATTATTGAAATTCTTGATTTTGTGTTATTTGCTACGAATAACCCTAATTTTGGCTATTTTTGAGAAAGTCTGAAGAATTGCTTTGTGATTCCAACTAAAATAAAGTTTAAGCATCGAATTGATGCTTTGGCTTTGAAAGTTAGGGTTTGGGAGTCAAAAAATAAACACAAATACGAGTATATATGGTTATGAATAATATATATGCGAGTTTATACTAAGTATTGTTGATTATGGAAGTCGAAGACTTAACGAAAGAATTACATCATGGGAATTGATGTGGCTTGAGTTGGATCCTGAAAAGAATCGTGTGTCACGTTAAGGATGACTGGGAGTAGAACTACAGGTCGGGCATGCAACCTATAGGTTGTCGGAAGGAACCCGTATTGGCGTTTCCCTACCTAGGTGGTACACGGTTGCCCTGTTATGTTAAGTGCGCGCAAAATGAATATTTTGTAACGCGTGGTATCGGGAGCCAATATCGTCGGTTTGAACGACGGAAGATGTGATCGTGCTATGTGGAGGTACGGGTGGTTCAATAGCTATTGGGTCACGATAACATGTATTTAAAGCCGCTAGGTTATATGATTAAATGTTAGCCTGAGGTTTTAAGCAACCGAGTCCTCGAGGACGGTGTGCTCATTTGTTTTTCCAGGATGAGGGTTGAGACCCTGTTTAATAAAAGAAAAAGAAATTGTCAGGGTAGTATTGGAATTGGTTGAGGCGACGTGCGACGGCATAAGCTTACCAAGATCAACACAATCTCCAATCCCAAAGTGTCCACAGCTTCGGAGTCCAAGAATGGTGGGGTTCCCCTGGACTAATCCCTGATGTGGAATAGAAATGAATATGACTTAAATTAATGAAAAGTAATGAATTTTTTGTGATAGCAAGTTTTGAAAAATTACCCAATTTGTTTGCTTTTCTCTTCTTCGTTACTTAGCATTTGCTAATTTTTTATCCTATGATTTATGGAAAATCCAACAGGTATCGGTGAGCCATCGCAAGGACTTTAAAAATTCATCCAACTTACATACTAGACATCCAGCCAACCACAATAGCTTTACTTTTTAAGGTAGTTAGTAATCTTTTGTATATTTTCCTTTCAAGCTGATGTACATGTAAATGGTTATAGTGGGACAGTGTATCATCTTAACTTTATTTTGTAAATGAAAAATGTTGAAATACTTTCTTTTGAGTATATTTTATTTGCAGTCTGTTTCTGAATGTTAGTTGTGATTGCTGAATAAATTATTGTTGAATAACCCGATCCGGATATGTGAGGATCCAACGGCCCGAGAATCGAGGTCGTGACACCACTCATTAGACTCGTTTACTATATAGAGTTCAGGGTTCACTGAGACAGACCCTTCACTAGGCCCCCATCCCTCAGTCAGCACAAGAGTCTGAGGAACGACATCCGTAGACCTTTGTTGGGTCTTTAGAGAAAGGCAATCCTTCTTCCAGTATCCAACCTTTCCACACTGCCAATAAGGTTTGTTCTTTGGTTTTTTCTGAATTTTTCCCTTGACTTTCAGTTTCTTATTTTTCCCTTTAGCATTATTTCCCTTTGAGGTTATCACATTGAGGGTTCACGTCTACATGCATCACAGGTTTTTGTTTCCTATGCTCCTCTTCAATAGCTATTTAGACTACTGAATCATCCAGAGAAATTTTCCCCTTCCCGTGTTTTAGGGACATCTCAAAATCTTCCCAGGACTTGGGAAATTTCTCAATTATCTATATGACATGAAACTTTTCAGTAAGTTTCATTTCTGCCTCGGCTAACCCGTGTAGCAATAACAAAAACTCATGAGCTTGTTCAGAAATCGATTTACCCTCAGTCATCTGGAACTTCAGGAACTTGGATACTGACTATTTTTCAATACTCAGATCCTCTGTGTTGTATTTCTTATCCAGTTCCTCCTACAGATCCTTAGCAGTCTTGATGGATGCGTCATATACATCGAACAGAACGTTCGATAGTGTAGTAAGAATGCACCCATGACACATACGGTCATGTTCTTTCCACGCATCTGCCATCTTAACCGCATATGGATCTGGATTTTATTCAGATAACTTAGGGCATTCGGTTTCCAGAACTAAAATCAGGTCAATCGTGGTCAGCCAGATTTTCATGTGTTGTTGCCAACGCTTAAAATTCCGACCCTCGAATTTCTATGGCATACCAGCGAAATCCACACGAGACCGAAACCTCAAATCCAACATTTTTCTTATCACGTTATAGATCTGTCTCTCTAAGATTGTTAATAAAATCGATATCAACATACATACATAAATCCGATTTTCAACAGATTTTCAGAAAAAATCAATGTATGTATGCATCCAAATTATCGATGATAAGAAAAACACCCGTTTTCAAATTTTATGCATATTAAAGCAAGAGAAAAATCCAAGAACCAACATCATGACAAACAATGTGACAAAGAAAAAAGGAGAGTTAGAGATCACAACCGAAGTATCCTGTTGTATGACTCCCCTTAGAGAGACAACGCCACCCATTTTATCGGCGCACAGGACCTTGACGTGCCGCTCCCAGGGTCCGACGGTCCATGCTCGTCGACGATGCGCACCATGCTTGAGCGTCCTCGAAAGTCACCTCCGTAGACGAAGCCCGAGATTGTGAGAGGGAGAGAAGAAGCGATAAGAATGAAAGCCGTGTATGTTCGTAACCTACGCCCACGACTTTAAGAGATACTTAAAGACGTTCGGGCGGTTACGCTTCGTGAGAGGATAAAGGGACACATCTCTTGGAATTCAAACGGGCGGTTACACAAAACTGACCCGGTCTTCACGCCGCAGCCGCACCGAACCCGAGCCCGAGCACGGTCCGTCCTGGCGCGGCGCGAGTGGTGGTCCAAAGTCCCTTCTAGTATGTTTCCTGACTAGTCTCAGGACTTCCCATATAAAAATCAAGTGTCAGTTTTGACTCTCCACGATATGGGACTAAACATCACCCCACAGGGTCGAAACATTGAATTCCAGAAATTGAGATACATTAATACAACTTGATATTGACCATCATATTGTATCAAATATCCTGACAACGTTAATTCCAACAATCTCATGTATATTCATCTATATATACCTCTAATACGTCATTCAAATTTTGTGAGAAACATGTACTTCTATGCTCTTTATCTAGAACATGTCGACTACAACAATGTTTAGACCGTTGAAATTACTTGTTCTTGATCGAAGGCATTGGAGTATCTATTTATAATGAAATTCAAATGATATATTGGATATATATATATATGAATATACAAGGTGATATTTTTCAAAAAAATAAAAAAATTACGGAAAAATGAGGCGTGATAACCCCATTTTTTCATATATATATATATATATATATAGAGAGAGAGAGGGTGATCATGTGAGAGCCAAAAACTATAAGAGGATGAGAGCGGTAAATCTGAATCACTAGATTTTGCTCTTCTCTCTCCTCCTCCAATTAACTAGGATAGAGAAGACATAATCTAGTGGTATAGAAACACTGATCTCATGCTCTCACAGTTTTTGACTCTCACAAAATCTACCCTATATGTGTGTATATGTGGAAGGAAAGGACATTTTTCTTTATGAAAGTTAGATGATTTTAGCCCTTGGATGTGCCTTGATCCAAATGCGGGTGTTGGTGCAACTAAGGCCTAATCCCCTATCTGAATATCCGCTTAGTATATTCAAAAAATTATTGATTACGTAAGACATACTCCAATTTTAATAAAATATGGATATGGATTGTAAAAAAATTTTAAATTAGAGTTGAGTATTGAATGCAAAATATTGATATAAAATTAATAGAGAAAAATAGGTGCAATAGTTAGTTACTTTTTTATGATATGGAGGGATTCTTGCATCACATGATATCAAAGCATATTCGATGAAGAATAAGGAGTAGAAAAAATATATAAAAGATAAGTGAGATTTATTCTTCATTCTTGTTGGGTTAGTTCCAAGGATAAAGAAAAGACGATGTTATAGATGGAAGCAGTATGATATAATCATGATATGATCACATTAAAATAAAAAGAGCATAATTAGATATAATTTTTTACCTTGGGAAAAGGAAACATCATATTGTGACAGACTTTCTATCCATCGACGATGGTCCAAAAATTCAATTATAATCATCAACAGGCGTGTTTAATGATTCGTGCATATGGAAATGATAATAATATATATAGGTCATTAGAAGGAGCTCTAAAAATTCAACTATGGGGACTTCCTGTGAACCATTGTCTTGTTGGTCTAATTGCCATATGAATGACAAGGACTATGTAAATTGATTTATTTTCAATGATGAGCTCCAAGTGCATAATATAACTATAAAAATATATAATTATCATTGTTAACTATTTTATTTTAGTAGCTTTTGCAATTTAATGCATGATACCTATTTCCACGAATACCTCGATGGTTCCCAATCGATAATAAACAGAGACCCACGAATGATGTCCTCAGTAACCAAAGACAAAAGATTCATGTGAGAAAACATAAGTAAATGTATCTCAGCTTAAAGTTGGCAACACTTTAATCGACGGATCTTTTATCAACGCCATCTGAATAAGGTGTAGATGAAATTTCACTTCAATTGATAAGAGCATATTATTAAACTTAACAACAATGAATAAAGATCACATTTAATACCTAAAAATTCTCAACCTATAACCTATCAATTATTTCAGATATGATATCGAATCATATAACAACGATCATCCGTTACCTTTACAGTCATGTCTGATTTAGTCATTAGATCCAACAGCGATTGATATAATTAAGAAGTATTTTGCAACGGATGGATGAGTTACAAAAACGGTTTACAAAATATTTTTTTTCGAAAAATAGATCTATATTATTATTTTTGTTAAGATGACATCTTGCGTTTGATGACGTACGTCCGGAAAAGTCGTATTGCAAGATATTCACATACAGAATAATATAGGAAGAGATAGAACATTATTATTTTGGACGTATACATCAACATCATCCAAAAGTGTCCAACAACGAACTATGATATTATCCTCAAAACGAGCAACAGAATAAATAATGCAACCAATCTACGTCACATGTCGTATTCACGAGAACTTATCTGAAACGTATTTAAAGCCCATTTTTATAGTTGGCGACGACTTTAAGAATTTTATCTTAAAAAAATGTATCTATGTATTTTTTTCAACTTTATGTTTAGGTTTTAGATCCCTTTGTGTTTTCTTTTTTTTATACTATATGATTTATATGGATGGAGTAGAATATGAACATATTTGTATTTGGTCTACATAAATTTTGATATTCATATTTGTATGCTGCTTTTAGAATGAACATATATATGGATATTACTTTGAGATTTACAAATATTCCGATTTATATTTATTTTAACAAAAAATTAATATAGTTGTAGATTTGTTTATAACCCGTAAGAAAAGCTTATAACTCCATTCATCATTGTTTATACAATTGTTACAAAAGGAATATTTTTACTATGTTTTACGTGTAAAGCATCACACACACACAACACTCACAAATATTTTTACTATGTTTTACGTGTAAAGCATCACACACACACACACCCACACACGCACGCCCGCGCCCGCGCGCACGCGCGCGCGCGCACACACACACACACACACACACACACATATATATATATATATATATGGGTTAAATGAGACTACACCCTGGGTGTAGCCAATTGGCTACTCCCACCCTCATTTTCCCTCATTTTTAATTTTTTTTGGAAAATAAAATATATATATATATATTCATCACTATATCCCTCTAACATGTCATTCAAATTTCGTCAGAAACAGAGACTCCTATGCCCTCCATCTGAAGGGGGCCATTTTCAGCAATTCTGAGACTGTTAAAATTTGACAGTCTTGATGGAGGAGATAGAAGTATCAAATTAAGTCGAAATTTGAATGACATCATGGTGACATATTGTGATCTAAATTCCAATAGGTTTCATTTCAGAAAAATTAAAAAATATAGGAGAAAAGAAGAAGCATGTTAGTTAACTACACCCAAGGAACATACTCCTTTTCCCCTATATATATATATTATATTTATCTATTGGTATTAGATTATTATCCATATCTAATTCATATTCGTGTTTAGAATATGATATCGTAATTTTTATATCCGTCAATATTCGTGTTTGTAGTTAGCCACTCATAGTTTGGATTCATGTCCATGCCACTGCATACGCGCATGATCGCAATTAGTATGCAAGCCTTGATGCATTTTTTCTATAGGTGATTGTTCGATCACTAAACATGCATAAATCATGGATACAATATCGATACGAGATCCACGTGGATCAAGGTTAGATCGAGTGACGGACAAAAGGCACGAGATAAAGTCTCCATGTACATATAACCTCACACAAACCATGTCGAGTTAAAGAATCGACTCATTTAGTTCTACATGGCTATTCCTTTCATGGGATATTCTTCGCATGAAGTAGGTAAGGGTTTACAAACAAGAATTTGTGGACGGAGTCTGGTAAGATGATTGATGGGGTCCTATGGATTGTCGCGAAAGGATTGAAAACCTTTTGTACAAGTTTTATAGAATCGATGCAATAGAAGGTTGTCCTCACAAAAGCTAGCCTCTAACGATTATAACATGATAAGACTAGTCTCATTCATGGGTATCTTGCGAATAATGGATTGATACACCATACTTAAATGAATCCAAAGTTGCAGAAGTCAGCTATCGGTGCTTGGTCGAACTAGTTCTGATTAAGGATTAATCAGAGGTGATTAAATGGATTTAGTCAAACTTTAGTCGATTTTGTTCTTTTAATTACTTAAAATATATAAATCATTCTTTATATACATTTTCTTTAGTATCATAATGAAATAAAAAACAATTAAATACCAAAAGAACAATAAACATCTTAGATTAAGTCAGCTTTTAAAAAAACACATAAATATAAAAAAACAATAAAAAAATCGATTAACTAATCGGACCTTTTAAATAAGTTGGTCAACTAAAGGGCCGATTGATTTTAAACAGTAAAAATAGCTATCTTAGCATTTTACATTTTGACCTTTACTAAGATGATTATCACTTAACAGAAAATAATGTTAACAACATATTGTGCTCTAAAACAAAGACAACATATAGCCCATATCACTAATAGATCTAGAGGCATTTTAAGATGGTGGGGATAATCCAAGATGTTACCTTTGCAGCATTTTCTTAGAAACAAAAATATAATATGAGCAAATACATATATGGGCTTAGAAACATAACAAGATCGCATCTCCTCTATGAACTTGTACTCTACAATGAGCTTTTACACAAAGAAAAAACACACAATATATCAACCTATATATTATGGGTTACATAGGTGATATATACACGCGGAAACTTTATAAAACCTTGCCTTGGTGACCGACGCACTCGTGGTCAGGCTGAAGGCCGATATGTATAGGCCTATCCACCTTTCGTCGTCAGCATATTTCCTACATATGTTTTCAAGCATATGCAACTAAAAGAATATGTTCAGGAATGTACCTTCGCTGTTCGACACGTTTTTTGATGCCATCCGACAACCCAAAAGAACATGGTATGTGGTCATACCATGATCGAGCCACACAGACATCATGTAAGGATGTACTGGGTTGCTCCTGAATTGATTTCAAAACTCCCTTCAAAGGGTACATGGATGCGCCCATCGTCAGGCGGTAGTTGCATCGAGACATTTGCTAGGCCTCTAAGCATCCTCACTACTTCCACGGTATCGTCTAGATAGTACTTCGCCTTGCTCGGTTTCTTGCCGACTGTACAGGCAAAGACATCCGCTGATGAGGGGATGCACGAGGAATTCGAGATGATCTCGAACATATCTTCATCAGACTGATCATCACCAATGCACAGCACGAAGTCTGGTGGCTTCCCTTCGTTCAGCATGCCCTCTATTAGATCCTGAACGACTTTTCCCTTGCTCACGCCCTGTAAAGTTCCCCGTAAAGATGTCATGCCCCCAAGAAAGAACATAAGTGTGAAATACTTAAAATAGACGGTTGAAAAATTCTGCCAGATCGCGGATGACATTGCTGTTCTTCGAGTTATATTAGACCACTCAAATCTTCTCCACAAGTTCCTTCCTACCAACTAAAAGCTCCCCGATGAGAATTGGTTCAGCTAACCAAAACAACCATTCGGGTAGACCGAACAGGTCCTAATCCTGAAAAGAAACCTAGTATTCCTTGATTCAAACTGCGAAAGTAAAAAATGTTGTTTTGTACCTGTGGCTTCACTTCTACAAGATGTTGGCCCCTCTTAACAACAACAGGATGATTTGCAAGAACACTCTCTAGGTGATCAAGAAGCTCCTTTGCCTGGCATGATCCGAAATCGGGATCAGCCTCCTGATAACGCCATGCCAAAGTGCTCTCCTTGTGTTCAATGTAAGATCCATCAGTGGCCTCTGTGTAGAGTCTCATGATGGGCTCAACAATAGTTTTCCAATCGAAATCTGCGCATGGCAAACATGATTCCCACTGAGCATCGCGGTGCCATCTACAAAATAAGAAACAAAATTTAGAAAATGTTGGCACAGTCGTTTTTATGGTAGGATGCGATCCCAAATTCCAATTGGTCGTATTATATACTAAACTATTCTCCATGAGGTATATTACCTACTACACATTACTCTTCACATGTTCCACAAGCCTCTTGCTATACATAATCCACCTAACAATATAACAATATAAAGGAAGCCACCTCAATGCACGGGATCATACTAGCATAAATGAACTCAATCTCATCAGAACTCCAAAGTTAACTGTGCTTGGGTGATAGTATTACTAGGCTGGGTAAGCATAAATGCACTCAATCTCATCAGAACTCCAAAGTTAACTGTGCTTGGGTGATAGTATTACTAGGCTGGGTAATCACACTTGGAAAGTAAAAACCCCGTGTTGTAAACAATTAAAAGTTTTTTTTCTAAAAAATAATACAAGTGGAACTTCCAACTCCTATTTTGCCAATTTCTGACAAACAAATTTCCACGAAAGATTGCGGCAACATGCATACATCAAGCAGGACTATTTCCAATCTGGCGATGAGAAAATGGGGCATAAAAGAAAGCAAGTTGCCTATCAACTACTACTACATTATTGCATATGTTTCACAAGGCTTTACAACATACCAACTTTCCCATACAGAAATCCAGATATGGAGCATCCATCTAACCATTCAATGTAGACTTCTAAGTCCTAGTTTTCACATATACAGATTTCCGACGACAAAACTCCGGTCCCGGGAAACACTAACCATTCTTTTCCATCGCATACAAGATATTGCCTGTGTCCACAAATGCACGCGCACACATCGATCAAGCTGACTATTTGCAATCTGGTCATAAAGATACACAGTTGCATATCAACTACTCCAAATATACCTCCAGATGAGTGCATCTGCCCAACTCTTTTTGGGGTCTTTCATTACTTGTTCTTGCGTAACATGACAAAAATTCTGGTCCTGGACATTTTTTTCTTTTTATTTGAACAACTAGCAATATAAAAATGGCAACTTGGTTGTTACAATTGTATGTACATCGAAACTGGCATTAAGCCGTGCATCATCGAAAGAGCGAAAAAATGAACTTTGGATGTGCGTGACATAAATTTTGGAGTAGAGAAATGGCTCACCTTGTGAAGTATCCATACTCGGCTGCGATCCCTAGTTTGTTGATTGAACCGAACCACCTGCTCAGGGCATCTTTCCCTCTGCCGCTGACCATAAACACCGCATTGTTCTCATCCTCGCAGAGCCCACCTAGAACAGAGATCACCTCGCCTGTTGGAGACCTGTCCAGCGAGCACTCGGGCATCATCGTGCCATCATAATCGAGCAGCACCAACCTCCTGCTCGCTTTCTGGTAGGCAGACACAATGTTCTCTGTGTCAAGCTTCGTGAAGCTAGGATCAAGCGCAATCACACGGAACCCCAACCCTAACCCCATCCCCCAACATCGCTTGCCGGAGTGCTCTCCACACACCTTCTGCAGGTCCTGGTCAAAGCTCCTCGCCCAGTAGGCGACGTCATGGGAGCTTATGTACTTGTAATGCCTCTCGTGCCGCAACTGTTTTTCGAGCTCGGGCATCGTGATGGCATAATTCATCGCCTCAGCAACTGCCTCGATGTTCCACGGGTTCACACGGATCGCGCCGCTTAATGACGGAGAGCATCCGATGAACTCCGACACCACGATCACGCTCTTCTTCGGGAGGCCCTTGAGGATGGGGCTCACCTCACGGCACACGGTGTACTTGTATGGCACGAGATTCATCCCATCACGAACAGCATTGACAACGCAGCATTCGGCAATCGCATAGTAAGCGGCTTTCTCATCCGTGGAGATGGGCTGGTTGATGAGCACGATCGGGGTGTAATTCAGTGTGCCGAACCTGCGGTTGACATCGGCGGCGACAGAGCTTGCTTCATTTTGAACCTCCTGCACATCAGGGCCACGGCTGCGAGCGGGGTTGGCAATCTGTACAAGCACAACGCGGCCACGGAGCTCGGGATGATCGGAGAGCAACTGGCCCATGGCGGAGAATTTCAAGCCGATACCTTTGAAGACATCCATGTCGTCAATGCCGAGGATGATGATTTTGTTAGCGAATTGCCTCGAGAGATCAGCGACAAGAGATCGGGATTGGACGGATGCAATTGAGGATTGGATCAAGGCGACGTCGATGCCGACGGGGGAGATCTTGACTTGGACATCACGGCCGTAGTAGTCGAGGGAGATGTAGCCGCGGCGGGAGCGGTGAGGAATGCCGAGGAGGCGAGAGCAGGAGGAGAGAAAGTGCCGGGCGTAGTCGAATGTGTGGAAGCCGAGGAGGTCGGCGTTGAGGAGGGATCGGAGGAGGTCGAGGCGGACGGGGACGGTGCGGAAGATCTCGGAGGAGGGGAAGGGGGAGTGGAGGAAGAAGCCGATGCGGGCGCGGGGGGAGCGGCGGCGGAGGAGGGTGGGGAGGAGGAGGAGGTGGTAATCATGGATCCACACGTAGTCTTCGTCGGGGTCGTCTAGGGCGGAGACTACGGCGTCGGCGAAGGCGAGGTTAGCGGAGACGTAGTCACGGTAGGAGGAGGGGAGGAAGAGGAGGGAGGAGGAGGAGTGGGAGTGGAGGAGGGGCCACAGGTAGTGCTTGCAGAAGGAATGGTAGTACCCGTCGAGGACGGTCGGGGGGAGGTGAACCGGGATGAACCGGTGCGGGGAGGAGGCCGGTTGGACCGGGAGGGACGGGTCGAGGGAGGAGGGGAGGGTGCCCACGAAGGTGATGGGGGAGTGAGGGGGGAGCCCGAGGGGGAGTTGGGAGGGGACCGGTTCGGGGTCGAGGGAAGGCGGTCGACCCGAGAGGGGGAGGTGGTTCGAGACGATGATGCGGCGGCCCGGCCGGGGGGAAGAGGATGGCGGGGAGGGCATTTTGGGGATATGTTTTTAGGGTTGGGGGAGGAGGGGCGAGACCATTTTAGGTGTGGGGGTTTTGAGAAGAAGAGCTGATATTGGGGTTTGGATAAAGATGAAGAAGGGGAGGTGGACTTGTGGGGGGGGAGAGGTGGATGGATTGACGCATTTGCCCCTGAAGGGTGGGTTCGTATTTTTGTCACGTGAGAGAAATATGGGTCGGTTAAGAAGATATTTCATCAGATGAGCACGACAGAGTGATGCAGTATTTTTTTATTTTTTCCGATTCCAGCTGAATTCTTTCAAAATAATATATTTTTTATTTTAGAAATTCGTTCTAAACTTAGAATCTCTGCACGGGTTATGTTGATGTCAGGGTTTCTTAGTAAACGAGGATTTTTTCCGGGGATATCAAGGTAAAAAGGTACTATTAACTGAGGGCATCATGGTCCAAGCAAGAAAGAAACCGGAAGGAGAATGGCAGGTGTAGCTCGGGGCCAATGGTTCAGAGCCACGTTTCCGGTTGCACAAAGGGGAGTCTGCAGGTCAAGAGAGTTGAGGGTGCTCCCCCGGTGGGCCCATTCGGTTCGGTTCGGAGGGGGAACGGCACCCGACGCCATTATGGCTCTCCCACCTTTAATTAATAATTATCCTCACTTTGGATAATTCCGAAGGATTATCATCAAAATTCGCATTTGTAAAATTAGCTTAAAAATAAAATAAATGGGTAAACTACAGAAAAAACCATTTGCACAAATGATTTGTATGTATAACAAAGAGCAATCTATTCGTTACTAGAAAAGGATGGATCGAGTCCAGATTCGAAATTGACTATCCCGAGCGCAAGGAGGATCTGGAGCTCTGGGATCAAATCGAGATTTGATAGGGAACATTGATCGACCTTTCACCTGAGCTTAAGTCCGTCCCTGAAGGTAGTTTTCGAGTGCAATGGCTCATGGTCCATCAACTTTAGGGACTCATTTTTACATATAGTTTGCCTTTAGAATCAATTTTTCAGTAAAATAACTCATCAAAAAATGAGCCTTATAAAATTGAATTTTTCTATGAAATAACTCGTTGAAAAATGAGCTCTTATGGAACCGATTTTTTTGTTGAAAACTTGTCAAAAAATAGATCCTTATATAATCGATTTGTCAGTGAAAAATTCAATGCTAAAGCCCGAAATTTAATGGAATTATATATGGGTAAATTGTTCACCGAAATATTTTATATAAAACTTATTTTTTTTCTTTGGCCCAAGGCCCATGAAATGTCAGGGACGACACTGCCTAAGCTCCAAGGCAAAGGATATTTTGGATCGTGTTGAGTGACCCCAAGGGCATGTTTGGTTAATGGAATGGAGTGGGTTGGGGTAATCTAATATGAATAGTAGATGTTTGGATGGTTATAAGGATTGGAGATGATTGTAATAAGGAATGTGATATGATGTCATAATGATTTGTATTGAAATTCCAACCTAGAAATGCAGGAGGGTAAACAGGATTACCTGAATGTAAGATACCATTACGCCATTTTCGGTTGGGGATTTACCCCCTCCCCACCTTGGGGTGGGATTACCCCCAAAACCCTCATTTTCTCCTTCTTGTGGGACCACTATCTATTCTTTATATAAATATTAAATAATTACTTTTTTTCATCTATTCTATCAAAAAATAATATATTATATCATTATATCATCTAAAAATTATAAATTACTTAACTTCTATTTACTTTTCCAAACTTCAATACAATCGCATCACAATAACTACTCACTTTTCCAAACTTTAATACAATCACATCGCAATAACTATACATTTTTTCAAACTTCTATACAATCATATCACAACAAACCCACCCTCAGTTTAACCATTTATCTAAACACCAAAAACATAAAAATGAGTTACCCCCGACCAATTTAACCCTCCCTAACCTGCATACTAAATGCACCCTTAGGCCCCGTTCGGCAAGGATGGGGAGTTTACCCCCCTTAACACACTCCCCCTCTCTCCTATGTGGGTCTCACTTTATTTATTTTTAAAAAATTAAATAAATTAAATCTTCATAATCAATTCCATCAAAAAATATTATATTATACCATCATAACATATAAAAATTATAAACTACTCTACTTCTACCCACTTTTCCAAACTTTAATACAATCACATCACAATAACTACTCACTTTTTCAAACTTCAATACAATCATATCAACACAACCTCACTTCTAACCTACCCCCAGTTTAACCCTCTATCCAAATTCTAAAATAGAAAAATGGGTTACCCTCTACCAGTTTAACCCACTATAACCCGCCTACCAAACACACCCTTGGGTTTGCCAATGCCAGAGATCATAAGACCGTCTATAATACTGTTATGCATGTTTACCAAAAAGATCAGTCGTCGTTAGAAGCCCCATAGAGACCATTGATGCAACGAAATAAGGACCCTATTAATGTTAGAATATGTAATCCTAAGGTAGCGTTTGGTTGGTGGGGTGGGGAGTTTACCCCCCTTAACCCACCCTCCCTCCCTCTCATGTAGGCCCCACTTTATTCTTTTTTTTTAAAAAAATTAAATAAATCAAATTTACATCATCAATCCTATCAACAAATAATATATTATACCATCATATCATATAAAAATTATAAACTACTCCACTTCTACCCACTTTTTCAAACTTCAATACAATCACATCACAATAACTACTCACTTTTTTAAATTCCAATACAATCATATCACAACAAACCCACTTCTAATCCACCCCTAATTTAACCCTCTATCCAAACACCAAAACTCAAAAATGAGTTATCTTCTACCAGTTTAACCCGCCTTAACCCGCGTACCAAACGGACCTTAAGATTTCCTTCCATCAACAATAAACATTTTCGTAACCTTGAACTTTCCAATTCACGCCTCCATCCAAAACAATTTTTTATTATTTCGTATATGTTTATTTATTGCAGAACGGATATTTTAAATAATTATATTAAAATAAAACAATTATCCGGTGATGGTCAAGTTGATCACGCGTCTTGAAGTGGATAAACACATGCGGGGATAATGGGTGACGGAGATGGGAGGTGACCGTAGGAGCGGAGGACGGGAATCCACGGCCGAGCGCCCAACGCGGATGGGCCATCGTGCTCGACCTGAGGATGAGGGGACCACGATGGCGGTGACGACATCTTGGTCCAGGACACGTGGACGCCTGTAGCTTCGTGGGCCCCACCTTATCCACTATTACTTGTTTCTTTTTTTTAGGATACCGTCACCGACGTGGATGGAAGGGATTGTGTAAATAACGGGGAAATTGCATCCAGATCTCCTGATTACATAAATATTGCATTGCACCCTCCTAAATGAAGGACTATACATAGAGGAAGAAGATGGTGAGGTGTAGCGAATGAGTGTAGATCTCTTTCTCTTCGGTGCTCGAACTTACCGATCCAAGCATAGAACTCGAAGATGCCCCCTCACCTCTCCACAAGCCCATAAGTTGGTTAGATATCGAGAACTAGATTTCGATGATCAGGATTAGATAATGATGCTGGTTGTTCTATTAAGGGAAGACCAATACTCGAGAGGAGCAAAAACAGGGAAACCCTCAGGCTATATTTAAGGAGTTCGAAGACCTCAGACTTCGAGAACAATTATACAACTGTCGCTTATGTCTTATCTGAAAGTCGAGCTGATGTCCATAGCTTCTCCTTTTCTACTGGACGGTGAATTAGAGGCATGACGTTTTTGTGAAGTTACAAGTTTTGATAGAACATGATCAAGAATTCATGTGTCTATATGATCAAACTCTATCTCTTTTCCATATTCAGTAATGTAGTTGATTTCTCCATTAGAAAGGCTCAGGGTCAAAGTTGGCAGAGGACTTTTAGTTGCAGGGGAGAAGCGCATCAGCTATTCTTAAGGTAACATGGACATGTTGTATTCTTTAGGGGATACCAACATAAGTAATCGAGTTCCACTATAATCAGAACAAGAACAACAAAGTTCAATCATTTGTTTGATCACATACTCTAATAGTACAAATAAAAAAACTCATTCCACCAATGATGGATTCATTTTACAAAGATCTTGATGTCCTTGTTGTGACAGTAGAGGATCCTTTGAATTATGTTCAGTCATCCTTGTGAGTATGTATTCATCTTACAGAGATAAATGAATGATACTCAAAAAGATGTTTGAAAAAATGCAGGCTCCCTTAAAATTGTCACAAAGGTTGAAGTGGTATGATCAGGCCACCTATATATCTACTATGGTATATTGGTCAAATATGGGCTTCATACATATCATGTTCACATTAAAATAGAAATTGCATGCTAAATGCATGCTAAATTTATCCTCTCACACAATCAACTTGCCATTTATTGTAGTAGGTAGGAGGGTGGATGTGACAAGTGAGAAGGAATAGAGATGATAATCCCATATATGACAAGAAAGTACATGGAGTGAGTTGAATGATGCCAAAGGGAAAAGCATGATTGTTTCAAACTATATATTCTCACATCCTTATTTAAAATGGGTAAATCTTTTTTCCATGATACAATGAAAAATCAAAATCCAAGTATTTTCTTATACAGAGTGGTTCAGTTACAAAGATTGGTTGCATTTAATCAAATATACATTGATAATACCAAACCAAATCATGTTCTAGTATGTTGTATACTTAGTTTCAACCTTCCCATACTCCAGTTAATCTCATTGTCACTTTTACAACAAAATTCCCTATACTTTCAAAATCAACATCAAACTTTAACCAAAGGGCATATATGAGTGTACATCGTATAATTAGATACATGAGTATACGCGCATCTGTTTGCGTAACATGGCCATAAGTGATCAGTAGATCGTCCTTCCAAGGTCCATGAAGAAGTCAAGTACATGAATTTAAAAGGAAAATACGGTAGTACCAACATCCTATAAATACGAAAAATATGATGTTATTTGTGTGATCTCAGTTACTAAATTCATCTTCTTTGCTGGGTAGGTTTTAGTTTTGAGATGGAATCAAAATATCCCTCTTCCTTTCTTCATATGATTCTCCTACCCTTCCTACTACTTGTGGGATGATTTACTAATTATGGGTAGATCATTCTTTTAATTCTAATCCCAATGTATCCACTATCCATGTCCTTAAATGAAAAAAAAGGGGATGGCCAATGCAACTTTTTACAAGCAAATAGCTTTCATGTGTCTCATCTTGGACAAAAAGATGGCACCTATGATGGAGTGCTATCCATTATCCAAGTTGGTTGTGATCTCATTATTGGCCATCTTTGGTGTGTTGGAGGATATGTCCTTGTGGATATCCCAATGCTTTCACATCATTTAAATCTTTTTGGGATAATAAGAGGGATATCCCAAGTGCATCCATCTACTTCAACTTCTTGAATTCTAACCCTTGATTTTGTCCTTGGAATAAGAACGTTGGCAGATTAAATTATACACAAGTCCATATATCTAACTTTAGCATTATATTTTAAATTTATTTGGATCAGGAATAAACTATGTTTATACCTTATTTCGGATGACACCAAAAGATAATAATCTGCTACATATTCTCTAAAATTTGTTTACATGTATTTTATAGTGAAGGAAAGATAATGGATAAATGAAATTTCTCAATCACTTTTTTTCATTTGATTTGAGTGACAATAAATGGATAAGTATTGTAAATAGATATATAATGGATCATGTAATCATGACGTGCCCACTTATCCAGGGATAGCTTATCCTAGATTAAAGACCCATAATCTTAGGATATATTGATGCTACACAACCAAATATGATTGGAAATGGATGTTTTTTCGAGATAAATGAATGATGTTTAGCGTTTTAAAGATTCGGTGCGATATTGAAATTGGGCATATAATGAAAGAAGTTTAGTGTGATTTACTCTGAACTTTATTAAAAAAATTAGGATAACCATTGTTTGACAATATATTTTTTGGAACGAGAGGATGATAAAAATAATTCAATAAAAATGGAAATACACACACACACTCGTGAATTCTATAGGTTAATTATATAAATATTATTGGTTGTAGACTTATAATACCCTATTTTATACGCAATAATATTGAATCATAATATTTGTTGCTTATATAACAAATGATTGCTAGTTGGACATAAACCCAACAAATACATAAATTATCAGGAATGAGGTTTAATAACAAATGCACTATTACTACGTAATTTCTAATTCGAAATGAATATCATATTCATTGCTATTCCAACTATTCTTAGTTGACTATCATATATTCTATCATCAAAGTCAAAATGTGCAAATACAAGTGCATGCGTATTCAAGGGCGAAGTTTCCTCACTTGCTTAAGAGTTAGGGCACATACTAGTAGAGAAAGAGAGATCCCCGTGGTTTATTCCTTGTTTGGTGTGGACAAGAGGGATGTGGATGGATAAGAATAAGTCCAACCAATATCCCCAAATGGGATAAAGGGGGACATAGGTTGGATAGGGAGGAGCTCCTTACACCTTTCACATTCCTTTCTAAAGCATGGGAGGAAGATAAGGTTATGGCCTCATCAAAAAAAGAAATTTTGGAATATTGTTGAAGTATGGATTAGAGAACACACAATACCAAACTCCATCCTACACTTGGAATGGAACAATGGGAACTTATTCCTTATTCTCACCTAGCTTCCATTTCTCTTTACAAGGGAAGTATAGTGGATGGTGTCTTCTGTTTCCGACCAGCTCTTTTGTGCCAAGTCAACGAATGCATCCTAGTCGGACAAAAAGTGTTGGAAAATGATAACATGCGATTTCTTGTTCTTAGTCAAAGTTTGGAGCACAAACAAGACCTTTGAATTATTTGTGTGTTTGGAACCACATTGACGTTAGGATGTGTGACACAACAACTCTTAGATTCCATAATCCTATTATTCAGTTCACTTCACATCTGGTCAGAACCATCCTCTCGGTCGCATACTCTTGCTACCTTAAAGTGATACGTAACAAATCAAAATATTTATGAGGGCATGGATGCAATTATTTTATGTCTTTTGAGATGAAACATGATTTGTTTGTTGGATTGTCACAACCATAAAGTAGTAATTCAAAGCAATTAAGGGACTTTGATCAATTCAAAGATGACTTTCTATGTGAAATTATCTACCACAACTACAAGTGGGCCATCCAAGAGAGATATCTGCCACAATTATATGTACCTTATCATGGAATTTTAACCTATAAAGGATGGTCATAAGTTGGCAACCAATGCATGTTCCTCTTCCGTCTAGGATTCTATCTCAAGACTAATAGGAGGATAAAGGAGGAGGAGGAGGAAGTCTTTGGCATCTTTCTTCTTCTTCATGTCCTTTTGCCTTTGGAGGTGCTAAGCATTGTTGGAATATGCCTAAGCTCCCAAGTGGCCAAGTATTCTTAAATATTATTTGCAATTATTTGATCATTTACCCTTTTCCACATTTTGGGTTTGTTGAATAGAAGTGACCAATTTTGGGGGTTTTGGAAAATAGATATCTTGAGAAGATTAAGAAGGAGAAGCACAATTGACTAGATCTTCAATTCAATAAAAATGGTATGGCTCTTGGATGATGACTTTAAGTACTATCAAGGCTATTTTTACATGCTTTTATAATATCGAAAAATTTCTTAAGCTCGATTTCGCAAAAAACTTGATATATTATACATTTGATTAAGAATAGGTTCAAAAATAACCAACTTAAATTCAAGTTGAAGTCCTTTGATATAAATGAACCAAACATTTATAATATAGTATTACTTAAGTTTGATTTGTTTATCGTTCGATAACTTATATGTAAATATATGTTTATATGTATGTATGCATGCGTGCATGCATGAACTGATAAATAGTATTTAAAGCTTCTTAAAACTCAAGACACGCTTTAGTTTAACTTTTAATAAAGTGGTGTCAACGCATAATCGTACGATAGAGGAGATCCTCTTAAATAAACCTTTATTGAACCGAAACTTAACTCGGACAAATCGAACATGAACAAGGTCTTCATATTAGTTAGCCTAACTGAACTCAAATCCTAAAATATGCTTAATGAATAGTTGCTATATAGGTTCACTCAAATATATCTCTATTCTACCTCGATTCGAGAGTTTTAAACAATGACGAATGAGAAGGAAGAATAATAGCTAAGGGGATATATTTTTTTCTCGATTTTCACATGACTATTTGGATTTGTGTATAAAGAATAAGACTAGGAATTGATCTTTATTATTAGCACGATTATTATTTAAAGGAATGTGAATTAAGTGATGGTTATTGCTTATATCAAAATAAGCTCTTAGCAGTCACGAACATCGATATTATATTATTGAAATAAAAAAAATGAGGAAGGGTATTTGACCTTCACGTGCTTATCACTAAAAAATGACAAGTACCCATCTTAACCACAAAAGGAAACCTACTTATCTCTTAATAGGACTTTTAATCTCTTTTGCATCCTTCCATTTCCTCGTTAAGCACAACCATATGAACAAATCGATAAGGTCAAGCAAACACATCTCATTCAAAGGTGCAAATGATAGCATATGTATTGGACTTTCCAACTCATAGACAACATGCTTTGTCTGCCTTAAGTACAACTAAGGACCTTTCTAATCGTTTCTATAGGTAAGGTGATGATATGGAGTGGATATTTAAGAAGATTTGAGGCCATAAGATGCCCACGTGAGCCAAGTGGATTAAGATGAAAGTTGATCTCAATAATTCTCCCAACATCATTAAGGTTTGGTCACCTAATCATCCTATGGAACCTTTTTTTCCATCTATTTTTGTTAAGTTGTATGTGTTTGCTTCAAAAGGAAGCGGTTGGTGAGAAGAGATAATTAAAGTATTTGGGTGGTTTATTTGTGCTCTCTAGAATTTTAAAAGAAGAGATTTCTATACTTATGTCCTTTCGGGGGTGTTTGGATAGTGGGTTTAGGTGGGTTAACCTGGTAGCAGGTAACCTATTTTTGGATTTTGGTGTTTGGATAGAAGGTTATACTGGGGGTGGATTAGAAGTGGGTTTATTATGATATGATTGTATTGGAGTTTGAAAAAGTGAGTAGTTATTGTGACGTGATTGTATTGGAGTTTGAAAAAGTGAGTAGAAGTGGACTATTTTATAATTTTTATATGATATGATGGTATAGTATATTATTTTTTGATGGAGTTGATGATGGAGAATTGATTTATTTTATTTTTTTAAAAAGATAAAAAGTGGGACCCACGTGGAGGGAGAAAATATGAGGTAGGGGAGTTAAACCACCCCGAGGGTGGTTTAACCCATTAGCCGAACAGGGTCTTCGAGTTTTTGCGCAACACTTATGTTCCTGACGTGTTTGCAATTAGAGTTGTGCTCTTATATTCTTATAAAATTCATAATATTGTCCTATTACTATATCATAGGAGAATAATTGTAAGACAATATACTACTTTGAGTTTCGTAAGAATATAGAGGCACATGGGCAATTGTATAAAAGTTAGGGATTGTAAAAGATATTGCAAAAACTCAGAAGGGCACAACCTAAAAATCCTAGAAAAGAATTTTAGTATTTGTCATGAATTTTACCTGATGGGTACCCATGTTATCAACTTAGTATCGATTAAAAAAAGCATCTACGGTACATTTTTATACAAAAATTTAAGTTGCATAAAATCGGCACCAATGTTACCAAGGTAAACTAATTCCTATACCAATTGCAGACATGCTTATTTGAGTACATTAGAGATGTACAATACATTGTGCACTTGAAGATGCATGATTAGGGAAGAAAAGTATCGGATACCGATGCGAATAAACATATGATCATATCCTTATCCATTTATAATACAAATACGAATGCAGATAATTGAGAGATGTGAAAAATGTATTACCATATACGAATATGAATGCAAAACAAATACAAATCGGATGCAAATAATAACAGAAACATTTTGATAGATTAACAAAAATATGCATGTTTAGAATGATTTATACATAAAATAAATCTACCAGACAAATTCATTTCATAACAATTATATCAACAATGGTGAATGCAATCATAAAATGTTGTTACAAATAATTATAAATAAATATATTACTACACTTACGTACGAAAACGGATAACGAATACGAATGCGAAGATTAACGAATGTCTAAGTGGTCCATAGCCTCATCCATCTTTATGCATAAAACAAATACGATAGAGGGTAAGATATGAATATAATCATACTCGTTTTCATCCCTATGCACGACACACGGGTACATAATTTTGTGGGTGATGTGTATTAAGTTTTAAATTTAAATCTTTCAAAATAAATGGGACAAATTTCAAATCCAAAAAATGGAGTAAGCTTGGATCGAGTACCCAACAGGTAGAGTTAGAAATCGACATTCTCAAGTTTGCCAAGATCATGAGTGAATGATGGGCTTGTGAAGTATCTGTGTATGTATTACAGTACTGGGTCCGACATCGTATAAAGAATCGAATTATATGGTGGGGAATTATTAGCAACAACAACAACAAAGCCTTTTCCCACAATTAAGTAGGATCGGCTACATGGATTCTTCGCCTCCATTCAGATCTATCTTGAGTCAATTCCGGCTTATATCCACAAAACTAAGATCCCTTCATATGGTCTCTTTCCAACACTTCTTGGGTCGTCCTCGCCCTCTCTTAACCGGCTCAACATCCCAACACTCGCATCTCCTAACTGGTGCATCATCTGATCTTCTTTGCAAATGACCAAACCATCTTAAGTGGTTTTCTCGCATCTTATCCTCGATCGGAGCTACACCTACTTTTTTTTCTGATTGTGTCATTTCGAATCCGATCTTCACGTGTGTGTCCACACATCCACCTTAGCATTTTCATTTCTGCTATAACCATTCTCTGCACATGTCTATGGTTCACAGGCTAACATTCAGATCCATAGAGCATAGCAGGTCTCACAGCTGCTTTGTAAAACTTTCCTTTAATTTTTAAAGGAATTTTCTTATCACAGAGAACAACAGTGGCTCTTCTCCACTTTAGCCAGCCTACATTTATTCTATTAGTAACATCTCCATCAATTTCCCCACCATGTTGCAAAATAGATCCCATATATCTAAAAGAATCTCTCTTCTGGATGTTATCTTCACCAATTTTCACCTCGATTCCTTCACCATTGCTACCATCAAAGGTACACTCGATATATTCCGACTTAGCCCTACTTATACGAAATCCTTTAGTCTCCAACTCATATCTCCAGAGCTCAAGCTTCTCATTTACTACATCTCTAGTCTCGTCAATCAACACAATATCATCAGCAAATAACAAACACCAAGGTAACTCATCCTGAATGTGACTTGTCAACTCGTCCATAATCAAAGTGAAAAGAAATGGACTCAAAGATGAACCTTGATGTAAACCAATGTTGATGTCAAAATAACCAGTCTTCCCAGACAGAGTCCTTACACAAGATAAAGCCCTGTCATACATGTCCTTTATGAGGTCAATGTATAGGACATGTACTTGTCTCTTCTCCAAAACTCTCCACAATATCTCTCGTGGGACAGAATCATAAGCCTTCTCTAAATCGATAAAGATCATGTGGAGGTTCTTCCTTTTATCTCTATAAATCTCCATTGTTCTCCCCAGCAAATTGATGGCTTCAATAGTTGAGCGACCTGGCATGAATCCCAATTGATTTGCTTTACATTGGAAACTTGCCTCAACCTTCTTTCGATCACACGTTCCCAAATTTTCATAGTGTGACTCATCAACTTGATACCTCCGTAATTTGAACAATTTTGATTGTCTCCTTTATTCTTATAAAGATACCACGATACTCCTCCAATCTTCATGCATTTTCTTGCTTCGCCAAATAACATTGAATAGATTCGTAAGCCAAGTCAAACGACACTCACCTAAAACTCTCCATACTTCTACAAGGATGTCATCCGATCCCACACCTTTCTCAAGTCTCATAACCTTCAAAGCCTCCTCTACTTTCTTTCTTTGTATCCATCTATAGCTTGCACGATTCAAGTAACTTTTACTACTGACTAGATCACCCAAAGTGATCTCTCTATTTCCTTCCCCAATGAAAAGTTTATGGAAGTACTGCTCCCATCTAGTCCCTATATCCTTCTGAGTAACAAGCACATGACCTTCCTCGTCCTTAATGCATCTCACTTGAGAAAGGTCTTTGGTCTTTCTTTCTCTTGCATTGGTCAACCCAAATATATCCTTCTGGCTCTCCTTAGAGTTGAGATTTTTATACAAAACTTCATAAGTTTACTTAGCTTCGCTTACAGCCTTATTTGCTTCCTTCTTCGCTATTTTGTAGTTTGTGACATTTTCCTCTGTTCTATCTTTAGACATAGCTTTAATGCATGCTCTTTTAATTTTTAGCTTCTCTTGCACCCCTTCACTCCACCACCAAGCCTCCTTTTGACACGGAGCTCCTCCCTTTGACTCGCCTAGCATCTCTTTGACTACCTTTCGAATACAAGATGCTACTGCCTCCCACATCTTGTTTGCACTTCCGCTACAATCCCAAGATAAGTCTTCTAAAACCTTTTCCCTAAAGCTCAATTGCTTCACTGGAAGATTCCACCATCTAGCTCTAGTAATATTATGAATCCTCTTTTTTACCAGCCCTTTCATTTGTGCATCCAAGACTAACAAGCGATGTCAGGTTGTCAAACTCTCTCCTGTGATTACTTTGCAGTCTTTACAACACAACCGATCTCTTCTCCTCAATGCAAAGTTATCTATCTGTGTTCTAGTTGGCCCACTCTTATAAGTAATTAAATGTTCCTCCTCTTCTTGAAGAGAGTGTTTGCTATGAAAAGATCATATGCTGTTACAAAATCCAAGATGACTTTTCCCTCTTCATTTCTATCGCCAAAACCATGTCCTCCATGAACACTAGCATACCTTGAAGCATCTTTCCCACATGTCCATTAAGATCTCCACATATGCAAATCATCTCTCTTTGTGGGATTCCTTGTGAAATCTTATCCAAATCCTCCCCAAAAGCATGTTAAGTCATTTCATCTAAACCAATTTGCAGTGCATAAACTGAGATGATATCCAGAATTTCTTCTTCAAGCACTAATTGTAGCAAAATAATCTGATCCTCGAATCGTTGCACCTCAACCACACAATCCTTCAGATCCTTATGAACAACTACTCCAACACCGTTTCTACCCTTATTTTTACCTGAATACCAAAATTTAAAATCTGTCTTCTCGATCTCCCTTGCTTTCTCTCCAACCCATTTAGTTTCTTGAAGACATTGTATATGAATCTTCCTTCTTTCCACCGTATTCACTATCTCCATCAATTTTCCAGTTAAAGTACCAATATTCCAACTACCAATCCGCAACTTCCGTTGCAATCTCTTTTAGACTAACTTCTTTACTCGCATGCGTCCATTATGTAAGAACCCGTGTAAATTTTGGACTATATCCAGACGGTGATGCATCAGAACTAGCTTAATTACCCGCATACGTTCCTCATGCGAGAATCCTTGCAAATTTTGAACTACATCCAAGCTGCGATGTAGCGGCCCTTGTCAATTTTTCATTGCATTCAGACGATACAACGTGTCGCAAGTAGGAACGCCCCAACGAAATTTGTATGTTGGCTTAAATTCATGATGAAAAGTTCCGATTGTCATGAGGCAACTTTCTAAATACTATTTTTTAAAAAAATATATTTAGAAAGTTGTCGCCGACTGTTTTACGCTGGCTGTCAGCTACCTAATGCAATCCTCCTTATTTACCCGGGCTTGGGACCGGCCATGGCTGAGTTATGGTGGGGAATTATTAGATTTTAATTAATTTTAATCCCATCATAGCCTTGCCTATTGTTCATGTTGGGAAAACATCTGATCAATAAACACGAAAAGAAAAACAATAAAAAAACATGCATAAACACAATACTCAAGAATATAAAGCAGTTCAACGATGTGCCTACTCCAACGACTCACACCGGACCTTCTCTTCTCTGTTTGCTCTCATGAAATCATATGGAAAGTATGATGTGCACTGACTTGAATGCCGGAAGGTTAGGGTTACATGAAGCTACTAATATACCATGTATGTAGGAAAACTTGCCATATATACGAAAGGAGTCAGTCTACACAGAAGAAAAACCCACCAGTTCCAGCATGCAAATGAAAAATCTCGCTGAATTAGATTGAATATATCAATTTGTGTTTCGACCTTTCATCCCTCGATTGTTTTTGGATAGCCATCAGTTCCTCTTAAACGTGCATCCGCAAAAGTGCGTTGTTGCACGAGTTTCAATCCCTCGATTGTGACACGATGCCTTAAGACAAAGTCAGCTCACCTAACTAGGATCCAATCCATTGGCATGGCGGCAAAGGATAGATTGATCCCCAAGGTTTCCCTTGAGATAGATGGGTGTGAGCACAAGTAGATTGATGGGGGAAGACCAAATTATGACAAACAAGGGAGAGGGTCATCAGCTTTTGAAGCACAGGAAATCCCAATGTTGGCCCACATTGATTTGCTGTCAGATTTCACAGAAGATGAAGATTTATGGAACTCCTCTTTAAGAGACATAAAAGAACATCAGAGGATAAAGCACAAAGGAGATAAGGAGTCAAACCCGATAAGAAGCACAATGATCTTCCCTCACAAGACTATTAAAAGTCGGAAATTATGCGAGATGCAATCTGGACACAGCAGATACCAACTCACTGTGTTTAGGGAACTTGATTTTGCCCAGAAGGAATCCAACAAGAAACCATTTTGCCGCTGGGTTGGAAACATCAAGGACATATCTGATGCTTTGGCGATTGTAAATCATGACTCGATCGCCACTCTGTAGATCGGGAGTTTCGTCTTGGAAGCTAAGCAAAAGGGAACGGGACAACACACTCCAACACCATATAAAACGCGAATCAAAAATAAACCACACGAAAAAACTCTTGATAATGCAGTTGTAAACACGGTAAGATGGAATGGAAACACAAACAGAAATCCGGCTTCCTCTTCAAACCATTGGAGTGTACAAGAAAACAAACCGGTTTCGTTCTGACAAATAGAGATAACATCAACAATAGGAAGGACCAAAACAGGATGTGCCGTCAAACACAACTACAGGAGCAAATGACAAATTACGCGGTGAAATCCTAAATATAAATGGACAGTGAGTTTGTAAATTTGGTTGGATCACCTCTTATTAGATATACTGAACGAGCTGACCTTCATAGGGGTTGCCACAACCAGCGGAGCCTCGGGCGAGTTGCTCACGGCAAACTTCTCGTGCATGAAGCGGCTGTCGACGATGGACTCATCTTTCAGCACGATCTTGTAACAGTAACAGCTCTTCAGGCCCTGCTGTTTCTGGTAGCACTCGTGGTGGCTGTCCTTCACTTGTTGGAAGTTCCAGATGACGCTGAACTTCCCAACGGTTGCCACAAGATGGCGTTCTTGCTTGCCATTCTCAGTGACCTGAAAATTACAGAACAAAAGACATTAACAAGAAAAAGTATGATCATAAAAAGGGTTGGCAGAAATCAAAACACAGCTTGTATATGTTAAAAAGGATAAACATTTTTCATAAAATAACCAGTCTATTTTTCATCCGAATGAGTAAACATTCATGAATACCATGGAGATCGCACTAGCAGCATGAATACCGAAGTAACCAAGCCTTGTTAAACGAAGAAACTGGGTTATACATAATCAGGGGAAAGAACACGTTAAATAATTCCCAGTATTTTTACAAAAGAAAATTTATAAATTGCATCATTACACATAGGCTAAAAAATGTGTGGGAAAACCCAATTCTATAAGTTAAAAGTTGATCTAAATTCAGGACGGCCTCAAGTTTGTCAGATGCAGTTTAACTATATACAGGACTTCCTTGGGATCTATGCTCGAGACCCCAAAATCATACCAGGCTCAACAAAGATAAAGTAATAGCACGATCTACTAGCAAACGGTATAGTTCTGCCTGGAACTAGATCAAAGGATGCTCACCCTCCAACAAAGCAGGCCTGATAATTCTAACATTGCCTCTTCGATGGGAACCAGATGCTCAACACCAGGCTATTAATGTGGATTAAATGCATTTTAACATTGGTGTGCGTGTATAAGTAAACTTTCCCCATGCATAAACTGCATCTATCAATAAAGATTCTAGTCTGATCCAAGTTACAAGGTTGATGAACACCCAAACAAATATACATGTGTTCTAACACAAAACCAGTCATTTGATACTTCAACAACATGCTAGTGGAGAGGTAGTCAAGACTTACACATATATGTCCCCACCACCCACTCAGTGAGCAAGCACCTTACAACCAACAGACGAACGATAACCCCCCAATGCTAACCACTTAAAATATTACACTTCAATTATCAATCAAAAAATTACGACAAACTCCATCCTCAAATCTCTCAAGTTGCATTTGAAGTTACTGATTTAATGATCTATTGAGGCTCCGGCAATTGATCACTAAGAATCCTCCATGTACTGAACCTACCTTGATATCTAATAGGAAACCGACAAAAAGGAAACTATGTTACATAGACTAGTGGCTTAAAGACCACATTTCGTGACGTAGAATTTTATATAAAATACAGATAAACAAACCAATATAACCAACGAATTATATTCTTTCCACATTTACACCAAAATCGCTATGTGGCTTCTTACATGTGTCATTGTCTGTCTCAATAAAAGCATGCCATTGTCATTCATATAATCTAATAATTAAATGGCCCTCAAAGCTCGTAGAAGCTATTTAACGTCTAAAGGATGCCCTTGTCTTTCATAAGATCTTCTGTCGAAAAAAGGCTCACCCTAAGGTGATCATCTAATGACTATTGAGAAAGAATCAAATCAGATGATTGACTAAATGCACATAAAAAACCACAATAAGTTGTTTAGCATTTGCAGACAAATAACAAAGTACACTTCCACCCCAGTCCATTGCATTGATTTTCATTTTCCAATCAGTTCTCGCCAAAAGTCTCTGTCCACCTTGTTCTTTACTATCACATAGATGTTAAGCGCCCCCATAATGCACAAAATGGACCTCAACACGTGCTTGGCAATCGCATCAGCCAGGTGAGTCTAAAAAACTCAATGAAACTAAATATTCATCTTGTGGAGGATAAATGGAAATTGAGAAAAATTCTTTTTGAGGCAACAAATAAGATGCTGACAACAATAAGAGCGTCAGGTAGCAAATGAGATGTTAACAGAAAGGGATGTAGCAACTAGCAAGAAAGTGAGGTCATCAAAGTTCCAATGAATGACCAGGACTCTTTATTTAACCAAAGCTTTTTCCTGACACAAAATTTCCATATGCATAGATTTTCCTCCATTTGTTTCAATTATAAGCAGTGCCTTATACTGACCACTTGCACTCCATCTCATATAATGGATAAGATTTCTATTCTCATTCTTCATCAATAGCCTTCAAAATCGGAATCATGTTGCCAATACAAACTGCTAGCAACCATCCTCCCCCACCTAATTGCCATGCCGCTCAAAACAAAGAGCATGGCAGAATGCCGATCATCATCCATCATAAATATCGATGAATGCGTGCTGCTCCTTGTCAGCTAGGGTTCGACATCAATGGATTCAGTTACAGATACAACTCTAATTCTTTCTTCTCGAGTCTCTGTAGGGATTTTATTTTATCCCCCATCACATCAGTCTTCCAACAACTAAAAGCAGATCAATATGAAGAATGACCCCACTACAATCTACAGGGCTCCCTGAAAAGTGATAGATTTGTCTCGAAAAACATGCTCACTATTAATTTATCAAAATAATCTGCTTGCTTGAACGTTAGAAAAATGACAATTTGTCTTGCTTGATCTTGTCAAGTAACCAAAATGTCAAAAACTTTAGTCGCAATTTGTCTTGCTTGATCTTGTCAAGTAACCAAAATGTCAAAAACTTTAGTCGATATTTTCCCCATTACCTTGCCAAGTGCCATAGAAAAGAGAACTTTAGCATGTAGAAGTAGATATCATGTTTGTAGCCTGAGCGGAGAATGTCAATTTCAAAATATAGATCATAGAGATGTACAATTTATTAGAATCAAGTTCTTCCTTCTAAATAAGGTAGTAATTTTTATTACCAAGTCAAAAGCAACCTCAATAACTTAATTAACATTAATGACTTTCGAGCTAACAAGTCATTTGGTAGCTTATTTTGGACAAACATGGGGCCCAGAGGGTAGTTGCCAGCTATTGACAACCAGCAAGAAGTGTCACATTAAGTTGTATGGACAAGGCCAAGAAAATACATATTGCATAATACAAGATGCAGATACCTTATAACATGGAAACTGGTGGCTGGTGGGACAGTGCTGACATTTGGGGGTTTGCTTGTAACAACATTGCATGTAAGATGAGGAAGGCACAAAGGAACAGACACATGAGTATGGTAACAGAGATGCCAATGAAAAAGAAGAGGCATGGGAAAGAGATGCATGTGGCATCTCCCTCCCCAAAACCCACACAGATCCATTCTGAAAATTATTGATTGCATTTATAATCAATATATACCAAAAATCATATTCTGGTTACAAACTATGAGATAAAAGTAGGGTCGGCTACATAGATTCTTGTTCAAATCCATGCTGAAAGATTCGACTATTTGTTACGCTAGTTGTCGACTACCCAACGCAATTATGCCGGTTGTCAATGTCGACTACCTGATGCAATCCCCCCTCCTCACAAGGAGATTTGAACCCTGGTCTTTTGGATAGTAGGCACACTATATTACCACCAGACCATTTAAGTGGGTACTATGAGTTATCTCTATCTATGATAAAAAAAATCTCCATCTAAGATCGCATACAGGAAAGTACCTTATATTGTAGATCACATAATTTGTACAGGTCTCAGATTCAAATGTAAATAAAATATGAGAAGGATAATTAACAATTAGTGAGCCCGGTTGAAAAACTATATGTACGCAGCTTCTGCAAATTTTTTATCACAAAGTTTCACGTCCTAGTCATACTAATATATTTGTTTTATCTTATTTTTTCAAAGCTTATTATCTTTACATGTTCAAATAGAACCCCAATTTCTCGCTTAAGTTGTGTATATAAGCCCTGGTAACCACCTATCTATGCAGGCTCGTTTATCGAATCATGGACTATGTAACTTGAACTTTATTTTATGGAAGCTTTAAGGGTGCACTTTCTGGATGCGCATCCTCCTTTGTAGATGGGTTTTTTGAGTGGAATTGAAAACTAGGAATTTGTCCATATTAGATAGTAAACTGTTATTATCAATATTTTGAGTTTAGTGTACTTTTATTCTAATTAATAAAATGGAAATCAAACAATAATATCAAATTCAAATAATGTGCAGAATACATTCTATTAAGTTTGGACCAACCAAGCTATCTGACAACTCCAATCAAAGGATCCCTGATCAGTCTACCAAAACGGGCTGACTATATGTTGATTTTTTGTGTGGCTGATATGATTGTGGCATGGGTACGCTGTGACCTTTGTTGTTATAATAATTGAGAAAATCAATTAACTTAGCGTGGATAAGTGTATATGCGTGCCTGTATATCTAGTGTGGATTGGTTTCAATATTCATTTATTTTATTATAAAATAATCAAATAACATGCCATGATCTGGGTGATTGTATTGTGATTTTGATTCGAGTAAAATGGTGAAGCCTTCTCCCATTTAATTAGGGTCGGTTACATAAATTATTACTCAAATTCATGTTGAAAGATCAGACTATTTTTTACACTGATTGTCGTCTACCTACCGCAACCCCCACGAGGATGGATTTGAACCCTGATCTTTTGGGAGGTAGGCACACTATACTACCACCTTACCATTGAAGTGGGTTTTATATAGATATGCTTCTAGTGTCTTGAATAAATCATATCTATATAAAATGGTAGACATAAAAGTATACATGTATTGAAAATGATTTATATATCTTCAATAACTAAAAAATACAAATTGACTAAATCCGATTGGTCATCCAGCTAACAATTGATCCTTAGCTAGTGATGCCACCAGCTAAATACCTACTACAACTTTTGCAAGCTTGCATTTTTATTAAACTTAGGATTCTATCAATTAGGCCAAGCTAAAGATTTGACTAGATTTGATATTTCCAACGATAATCCCATCACCTCTAATATAAAAGGTGTTAGTAAGGATTATCACCTCTAATATAAAAGGTGTTAGTAATGTATTCTACGGTTCTTTTGTCACGATATTTTTTCCAGTTTTGAGCTCTCTAGAGTTCCATCCTATATAAAGACCCCTAGACCTCTTCAACAAGAAACAATTTTCCTCTCATTATTCTTTCACATGGTTTCATAGCAACGGTCCTAGATCAGTGTTATGACCTAAATCCCACCACCACCAGCCCTACAAAGTCACACAAGAGGGCTTCTCCTTGCCGTCACCGCCAAGCGACAGCACTCCAACCCTCGTGAGGGCCTCTCCTCGCTACTGCCCTCATCTGCGATGGACCTGATCTAGTCAAAAGCGCACGCAAAGGCTTTGCCTTGTTGCTGCCCTCATCTATTAGGCATCGAGACTCCGCATGGAGCCCTAATCTCCTCTGAAAAAGGCCACACAATTCATGAAGCCTTGCCTTGCCACTGCCAACGACCTTTGAGGAACCAGGAGCTGCCAACAAGAGCCCATGTAGCTACCTGCAGGGCCTCGATCGACCACATGGAGGCCTAAAGCCTCTCATAGCCGCCGCCACCAAGCCTTTGGACCTCTGAGGAGGCCTTAAGGCATCATCTGGAGCCCTAAAAGGCCACCCAAATCCATGGTAGGGGTCCTTTCTACGACCGATCTCTGTCGCCAGCACCCCTTGGTTTCCGCAAGAAGCCTGAAAGGCTCGTTTAATCCATCTCAGGTGCCCTAGTTCCGTCGCTAGGGGCCTAGGACCACTGCCGAGGGTTCTAACTTCATCGCTAGGAACCCCATCTCACCGTCGGGAGCATTCTAGCCACTTTCTACTGCTGAAGAGACCCTACAAAGGTTTGAAATTGTGATTCCAGTCAACATCTATGCTTGATTAATGTAACAAGAATTCTCTAAGTCACTTTTTCTTGACATGTGTGATCACCATGGAATATGCCGAGATCAAGCTCGTGTATACAACTTCTTCTGTGATGGTATATGGGCACTTCTATCAACTTAAAATACTTTGAGAACTATGTACTCAAGGTGTTCATTGGTGTTCAATGCAAGGACTATGTTCTTACTAAGGATCCGTCCAAGGAGACGGACAACGACTACACTACCTGGTATGTGGACAATTTCCAGGTCATTACTTGGATGACCAACAACATCGATCCAAATATTGCATCGAATCTTCTCTACAAGGAAACAACGAAGACAATGTGGGAGAGTCTTGAGCGTATCTACTCTCAAAAACCTAAAAAGTTCGGGCTCTCATATACACACACACATACACGGATTTGGTCTACTCCTTAGAGAGATTCTACCCTGGTTGACTACTACAGGCTTCTCACGAGCCTGTTCAAGGAGTTGCTTATTTTTCAACTTGCTGGTTGTGATAAGCCGATATGAAAATGTGCAAAATGGCAGATGTGTCCCTTTCTGTCTAGATTGCATCCACGATACAAGCCTGTGAAGGATCAATTTCTAACCGCTCAAGCACTACTCACCCTTGAGACCATCTTTGGTCGTGTGCAGAAACTCGATTCTCTTACTGAGCATCCTCTTACTACTCCATCGACGGAGACTACAACTCATTATGCATCATCCGGAAATAGGGGACAACTCAACTACTAGAGAGGATGCAGTCGTGACTTTGGTCGTCACCGCAGTCGCAAGTCTAGACGTCGACATGAGTTCGATCACATGCGTTGACGTGATCCTACCACTGCTCGCTATCCAGCATGCATACATTGAGAACGATAGAATCATCTATCTGAGCGTTGTGGGGAAAAGTTTGGCATACATCCTAATGCCAACAATGCTTATGAGACAGCTTCATAAGAGTCTCCATATGAGGTATCACACAATCAGACTTCTGGGGACAATTAGACACCCTTTACGGCGTTTGAATATGCTCATATGTGTCGGAAGAAATGAGTGTGTTGCATTCTCTAAGAACCCTAGGCTCTCTTATATAGAGGAGAGTCCTATGGGTAAATTACATAAGATGGATACAAAGAAATAAAATAGAGAAAACGGTACATAGAGAATATGGAAATATATAAATATCTCTACGCTCCCCCTCAAGATGGAGCATAAATGTCAATCATGCTCAGCTTGGACGAGCACTTCTGAAATGGTCCTCTGAGCAATGCCTTGGTAAAGATATCAGTTGTTTGCTCTCCTGAACTGGCATGTGAGGTAGAAATCAAACCCTTCTAAATCATATCTCTAGTGTAATGGTAATCTACCTCAATATGTTTTGTTCTCTCATGAAATGCATGGTCGTTTGCAATGAATAGAGTTGCTTGATTACCGTATTGTATCTGCATGGGTAAAGGGACATCTATATGCAAATTTGCTAACACTGCTCGAATCCACATCATTTTTGTACTTGCTTGTGCCATAGCCCTATATTTAGACTCGACACTTAATCTGGCCACCATTGTCTGCTTCCTGCTTCTCCAAGAAACAAGAGAACTACCAGCAAAGCCTGAAATAGACTTCCTATCCTTAGGACACCCTGCATAGTTAGCATCAGCGCACGCAGACACAAAGAGAGTTGCTCCTTTCTTGAAAAATAGTCCTGCATCTGGAGAAGATTTTAGATATCTCAATATCATGTGTATAGCATCCATATGTACTTATCGAGGCTGCTCCATGAACTGGCCTACTCGATTCACAACAAAAGAGATATCCAGTCTGGTAATAGTAACATAAAGGAGCTTTCCCACCATTTCTCTGTATCTACTCTTATCAACTTCATTTGTATCATCATTGTATAATTTCATACTAGGATCCATAGGAGTAGTAAAAGGTCGACACCCAATCATGTCTGTCTCAACAAGCATGTCTGTTACATATTTTCTTTGGGTCATTACAAGACCCTGCGCATTTCTTGCAAACTCCAACCCTAAGAAATACCTTAGGGTGCTCATATCCTTAATAACAAATTGACGGTCCAGAAATTCTTTTGCCATCTTTATTTCCTATACATCATCTCCTGTAACAACTATATCATCAACATACACCATAATAACCATTGTACCTCTCGGTGTTCTCTGCACAAATAGAGAATGGTCGACATTTGACCTCTTGAACCCTGTCGTTCAATCGGATCCGACTTCTGAAACCATGCCCTTGAACTCTATTAAGTCCATATCTTGCCTTATGGACTCTACATACCTGGTGACCCCATCAGCAGCAAACCCCGAAGGTTGCTGCATATATACCTCCCCATGTAGATCTCTATACAAAAATGCATTTTTAACATCTAACTGAAATAAGGGCCAACTGCGTACCACTGCAACTAAAAGAACACGTAACGTGAACTGTCGAGCAACAGGAGAGAACGTGTCCATATAATCAACACCGTAGATTTGAGTAAAACCGTGTGCCACCAATCTTGCCTTGTAACGATCAAGGCTCCCATCTGCATGATGTTTAACAGTAAACATCTATTTGCAACTGACAATAGATGCACCAGGAGGAGCAGACACTAAACTTCAGGTACGGCGAGATCGCAATGCAGCCATCTCCTCTTCCATAGCTAAACGTTAACGACTATCTGTCAAGGCCTCCCGGTAAGTCCGTGGAATAGTCACGGCAGACAGAGCAATTGCAAACCTCTGAAACTCCTCTGTTAGGCGATGGGAAGACACAAGGGAAGCAAGCGGATATGAGGCACATGTACGCTTTTGCTTCCTAACTGCAATGGGCATGTTTAGATCATTGGGAACCTCCTCCTACAATGATCTCTGCACAAAAGTATCTCCAGACCCATCGTTAGAAACCATGTTATCTGAACAAGCCTGGGACGTGCTGGATGACAGGCGATGACCATGAGCAGAAACTGAACGACAGGTATAGAATTTGGGTAACGGTGGAATAGTCATCACATGCGGCTGTGATGGTGGTGGGCTGTGACTGGTATGGGAGACAACTGACTCGTAGGAGGATGTGGCATGTAGATTTCAGAATCCGACTCTGAGGAGGCCAACCTGTCACATGTAGGAGAGAAATACATCACCGACTCAAAAAATGTGACATCAGCACTGATATAATATTTCCTGTGTAAAGGATCATAGCACCGATATCCCTTCTGGATCCTGGAGTAACCAACAAAAACACGTTTGACAGCTCTAGGAGAGAGCTTGTCGAGACCTGGAGCCAATTGGTGAACAAATGCAAAGGAGCCAAAGACACATGGGGTAAGAGAAAATAACTCCTTCTTAGGGAAAGCTATAGAGAAAGGAGTTTTCTCACCTAAGACAGATGAAGTATGCAATTCACAAGATAACATGCTGTGAGAACAACATCACCCCAAAAAGAATGTGGGGCACAAGAATAAGTAGGGTTCGAGTGACGCTAAGTAAATGGCGATGTTTCCTCTCTGCAACACCATTCTGCTGAGATATGTAAACACATGTTGTCTGATGTATTATACCACTAGAGGAAAAGAAATATGATCGTGCACGAGTACAAAATTCTAAAGCATTGTTGGTCCACAGAAATTTCACAGGAGAAGAAGACAAATTTTGCACTTCATTGATAAAAATTTTGATCACATCTCCAGCTTCAGATTTATTCTTCAATAGAAATACCCATGACAAACGAGAAAAATCATCTATTGCAACAAGATAAAACATGTCCTTCGTGATCAGAAACACAACTCGGACCCCAAATATCGACATGAACTAACTCTAAAAGGGAGGTACTGCTCCGACTTTGACAATTGAGAAAGCCTGGCCGATGGTGCTTTCTCAATTGACACGCTTCACACTGGAAGGAGGAACCCGGAGAAATTCGCGGCAAAATGCAACACATCTTCTGAAGAGGGAGGTGGCCAAAACGGAGATGCCAAGTGTAAGGAGAGACTGGTCCGGTTGAATGAAAGGATGCACTTGCATAGGGAGTGCAGATCAGGCGATAAAGGCCACCTTGCTCACGGCCATGACCAATCATCTTGCCCATAAGGATGTCTTGAATAACAAGAGACGATAGGTCAAAAATAGTTCGACAGTGCAAGTCCTTCGTAATCTGACCAATAGATAACAAATTCAGAGAGAAATTAGGAGCATGTAACACATTCTGACTAATAGATAACAAATTCAGAGAGAAATGAGCATGTAACACATTCTGCAGATGCATCGAAGGTGTCAAACTAAGATCCCCATGTCCTGTGATGGAGGAATGTGTCCCATCAGCTATCACCACGGTTCTCCCCAAAGGAATCTGTCACTGTAAGTTGCTCTCTGTCTCTACATAAATGATGGGTCGCCCAGGAGTCCATAATCTACTTGAAATCATAGATCCATGACAAGAGGCAAGGCATAAGAACTACCTGAGATGCTGGCTGTAGCGGACGTACTGGCAGAGGTTGACGCTGCCACATCTGAATGACCTCCTAAAGGTGAGGCGAGGGACATTGTTGTTAAGGCGCGCGCCTAGGCGGCCGCTTAGGCGCCCAGGCGCCCCAAGCCGTGCGCCTAGAAAGCACGCCTTGCTTTCATCAAAAATGGCGCACGCCTTGGGTCGCCTGGGCGTCAAGGCGCGCCTGGGCGCCGCCTAGGCGACTTTTTTTTATGCGTACTTACACATATCGCATTTTCAAAATGTGATATACATAACGCATTTAGAAATTGCGATATACATAACGCATTTTCAAAGTGCGATATACATGTCGCATATTGGAAATGCGATATACGAACAGACCTTGTATTACCCCACCGCATTCGACCCGACCCTCATTACGTGTTTAGCAGAGAAACCCCTTGCATCGCCCCTGTCTCCTTCGCAGTCGCCTCCCTAGCTCCTCCAGCGGGCTCCCTCCTCCTCCGACGGCCTCCATCCTCCTCCGACATCCTCCCGAGTCCCTACCACCTCCAACAGACGCCCTCTTCCTCCAGCGGTCTCCTTCCTCCTCCAACGGCCTCCCTACCTCCTCCAGCGGCCTCCCTCCTCCTCCAACGGCCTCCCTCCTCCTCCGGCGACTTCCCTACCTCCTCCAGTGGCCTCCCTCCTGCTCCAACAACCTCCATGCGTTCTCTTGCTCTCCCATTGTAGAATGACTTCAATGGAATCCTTGGATGGGGATGCCATTCCTAATCCCACTACTACACCAACCCCATCTACTGTGCAAAGGCCTGGAGAAATTGATCCCCGCTTCACCGACAAGATGAATGATCCATGCTTGAAAGTGGCATCGAAGGATCCCGGTTGGAAGTACTCTTTTTGGCCGAATACACTAGACAAGAATAAGGTGCAATGTGCATTGTGCGGCCACATTACTAATGGTGGAATCAAAAGGCAGAAAGAACACTTGATTGGTGGTTATCGAGATGTATCTATGTGTCCAAAAGCCACTATAGAGATTAAGAAAGAGATGGCTGACTTCAAAAATCGTAACAAGAAGAGGAAGATAGTCGTTGATTACAGATATAGTGGAGCTGATTCAAACATTCCAGATGCAGATGATGGTGATCATGGTGAACATGTAGTCATCTTGGATGACTCACATCCTACGGCTACAACAGGTAAAAACGTTAAATCTGGTTCTGGTTCATGTTCTGCAAATAGGCCACCTGTACGGAAGGATCCACACGGCAAGGGTCCTATGGACTCGTTTAGTTCTGCTAGCCCATGGGAGGTTGTGGCACAAAGGAGGGCAGCAAGGGCTCGTGGTGAAGCACAACAAACTACAATTGAGTTTGCTTTAAAAAAGGATGCTACCCAGGTGGCATATGATGCCATAGCTGAGCTATTCTATACAGGTGGCATCCCTTTTAATGTTGCACAACGAGAAGCTTTTGAGGTGGCTGTGGAGGCTATTGTCCAAGCTGGGAGAGGATTTGTTCCTCCATCTTATCACCAATTGCGAAAGCCCCTACTTGAAAGATTATATGCAAGGACCAAAGATTTGCAGGTGAAGCATGAAAGCCATTGGAGGACATATGGATGCACGATTATGTGTGATGCATGGACTGATAAACGACAACGAAGTCTGATTAACTTCCTTGTTAATTCTCCAGAAGGGTCCTTTTTTATTTATGCAAAGAATGCAACATCCGATGTACACACCGGTGAGTATGTGTTCAAATTGATAGACGAGGCTGTGGAGATGGTGGGTGAGGAGAACGTTGTACAAGTTGTCACCGACAATGCAAGCAATTTTGTTTTAGCAGGAAAGTTACTAATGGAGAAGAGGAAAAACCTCTTTTGGACTCCATGTGCTGCACACTGCTTGGATCTGATGCTTGAGGATATTTCCAAGTTACAGAAATTTGCAGGAGTTATCAAGAGGGCCAGAAAAGTAACAACCTATATTTACCAGCATATTCGGTTGCATGATGCGTTTCTACAATTCAGTGAGGATCACCAAGAGCTGTCTAGAAGCGGAGTTACCCGCTTTGCTACCAACTACTTGACCCTTACTAGTTTGCTCAAGCAAAGGAAAGCTTTGGCGTATTTGTTTATTTCTGAGGTGTGGAACACTAGTTCTTGGTCGAAGACACAGGATGGGAAACATGTCTATGAAACTGTGATGGCGAATGCTTTTTGAGAAAAAAATTGAAGATTATCTTAGAGCTGTGCAACCCATCGTTACTGTGCTGCGTTTAGTGGATGCTGACGAGAAGCCGCCCATGGGATACATTGCTAGGGATTTTGACACTGCAAAGGAAATGATTATTGAAAACTTTGGCAGGAAGGAAACAGATTACATGCCTATTCTACAAATTATTGATTCTCGCTGGGATAATCAGATGGTTCGTCCTTTGTATGTTGCAGGATGTTTCTTGAATCCTGCATTTTATTACAAAGTGAAGGACAACAATGAGGCATTGATGGGAAGGTATGAAGGTGATTTCATATTTTGCTTTGAGAGGATGGTTGATGATCCCGATCAACAAGACGTGATATGCTCTGAAATGGAGGTCTACAAAGGAGCTCGTGGTATGTTTGGTAGAGCAATTGCTATTAGACAAAGGGAAAAAAAACCACCATGTAAGTTACATTTTATTATTTATATTGAATGATTTAATGGTAACATGTGTTTACATTGTTGACTTATTGTGTAGTGGAATGGTGGGATACTTATGGAAGTCTCACCCCCGCTTTGAAGCAGGTGGCAAAGCGTATTTTGGGACTATGTTGCACATCTTCCTCATGTGAACGCAATTGGAGTGCTTTTGACTTTGTATGTATCAAAAACACTTATAAATTTACAAATATAAATGCCAACTTTATACTTGTAAATTTACGTAATACTTGAATTAATGTGCAGATCCACACAAAGAGGAGGAATAAGTTGGAGGTTGATAGACTTTCCAAGCTTGTTTACATCCAATACAACAAGCAACTTGAAGAGAGATTCAAAAATAGGAGGCTCGGGAATTTAGCAAAAGATTTTGATCCAATTGCTCTTTCAGAATTAGATTGGTCAAGTGAATAGATGACAGGTCTTTACGTGGAACCAGAGGTTGTACCGGGGCTTACACTGAGGGTCATTGATGAAGCATTATCTGCTTCTCAAGCATATGAAAGTTCTCGTCCAAGAAGGAGTCAACCACAAGCACAACCAAGCACTTCAGCACGTGGTGGTCTTCGTGGCCGTGGTCGTCGTGGTACTCGTGGTGCACATGTGATTAGGCGACAATATGTACCTCCTCATGTTCCGGATGACGAGGAGGAAGAAGACGAGGAAGATGATTGGATGGATCTTAATGATGATGGCCAAGAGCAAGATGAAGGACATGAAGAAGAAACTAACATGTGTGATGATGATGATTGAAGCATTGCAGTATTAGATTATTGTATTTCAGTCTTTGAAATGTTTTGTTATGCCAAACAATTTGTCTGTTTTTTTAGTACATTTTCCACCTTTTTTGCCAAACAATTTGTCTGTATGCCAAACATAGCTTGTTTATTTATCTATGTTCTGATTCCTTTATGTGTTGTGATTCTTGATTCTTGTGATTAATCACTAATGTTTGGTTAAATGATATTTATTACTCTAACACTCTAGTTACTATGTATTTATAAATACAAAAGGTCTTGACAAAAAAATAAATCCAATACTTACTGTATTTTTTCTTAAAAAAATATATTAATTGATATCGCGTCTCCAAAATGCGACATACGCTTAAAAAAATAAAAAAGGATGTCGCATATGAGACATGCGACATCCATTTGCTTTTAATAGTTAGATGTCGCATGTCTCAAATGCGATATAGGTCACATTTTGTTAGACGCCTAGGCGCCCAGGCGCCCAGGATGAACGCCTTGTCGCCTTAATAACCATGGCGGGGGATACGATATCCCATAGTCTGGATACGAGATCATCAAATCTCTTATCGGAAATAGAAGGTACTGGAGATTCAACCTTTTTCGCTAGACGTGCTGACGCTGGGAAACCATGCTTAGAATATCATGTATCCTCTGAGTGACCGGGATGATGACAATATGTGCATGGCTGACAGATGCGACCCCCTCTACCACGGGGTCCTCGTCCACGAAAGACAGATGAGCCTCCTCTACCCTAAGAAGATGCCATTGCCGAAGAAGTCTGGCTAGCAGTAGAGGTCAGGACAGTGATCATGTTAAGTCTGCGAAAAGCTTACTCCATAGAAGGGATAGTAGCATCCACAAGTATCTGAGATCGAGCAACATCATATTCAGGATCGAGGGCTGCAAGAAATACTCCTACCATTGTGGCATTCCTGTATGTCTTATGTTGCTCAAAGGTAGCGGCCAAGCTATGGAGCTTCTTAAACATCCCTCATAAGGATTTTTATAATGAGTGGAGACGTCGTCTGTTCTGCTTCATTGTGAAAATATCATGCTAAAGTTGAAGTATCTTGGTCTCACTTCGTGTCAGAGAATAGGTTGCAGCGAGAATATCCCACATTGCCTTAGGATTGGGTCGATACAACACGTCATTGGCGATCTCTATCGTCAATGTTCCTGACAGTCAAACTTTGACATAGGCGTCGTCCGCCTCCCACGAGGCATGAATCCATGTTTTCTTCACCGGTTCATCGTCGGTAAAAATATGCTTCTTACCACTAGACTTTATAAGGCTCATGAACTGCATAGCTCGAAGCTCATAGTTCGTCCCGTCCATCTTGACAATTGGTGCCAGACCTCTGAAGGCACATGTGGTGGGTACTTCGACTTTGTTCTTTGACATGATGCCGAATGAAGATCATATGGAATTCGTAAACTGATAAAGAGATATCTATAAGGACATGTGAGGATTTGATTGCATATATAGACTTATGCAATCAAATCCATACAAAGCGAACAAAGGGAACGATGGAGAGGAGGTCCCTACAGCAATGGAGGAGGCCAGCGACGCCTAGGGGAACCGGTGACAATGCTGGGTGGCGGGACCAGGCGAGGCGCTAGTGAACCGATGGGGACGCCAACAGGAGGGTGGCAGTGCTGGTGGAGGGAAGGCGGTGCTGGCAGAGGGGAGGCGGCGCCGAGATGAGGGGCAGCGGCACCGGCAACGACGAGATGAGGAAAGAGAAGGGACTGACAGGTGGGGATTAGGGTTAGGGTATTCGAGCTCCGGTCTAGGACCGCCGCTCTGATACCATGTTGGAAGAAATGAGTGTGTTGCATTCTCTAAGAACCCTAGGCTCTCTTATATAGAGGAGAGTCCTATGGGTAAATTACATAAGATGGATACAAAGAAATAAAATAGAGGAAACGGTAAATAGAAAATATGGAAATATATAAATATCTCTACAATATGCAACAACTTCTGTAGAACTACTCAGCCAGTGACAGTAGTACTTCCGCTCCTACCCCTAGTTGGGTTACTACCTCAGGTAAAATTGCCATTTCTGCTTCTGCATCCTGTCCTGCTTGGATTATTGATTCTGTAGTGTCAACTCATCTGATGAGAGAGGGTAGCCTTCTCACTTCTCAAAGCCATCTTCCTCTATAAAGACTGTTCGGGTTGCTAATGGTGCACATCTACCTATTACTATATCCGAAGACCCTCTCCTCTAGCACATCCGCCTCGATCATCCGTCTGCCAAAGTCATCTCTTTAATGTTCCCTAAACTTTCTACGCTCAAACCTTTCGAGTATGAGGCATGTCAGTTCGGGAAACATCATCGAGCATCATTTCCTGCTCATATCGAGCCACGTCATGAAGTAACTTTTTCTTAGTCCATTGTGATATTTGAGGGCCATGTCCGGTCCGTACTTTGAGTTGACATCAAGGTTGCAAAAGTCGGTAGTCGGTACTCGGTCGGTCGGGTCACTGACTAAGGATTAATCGGTAGTCGGACGATTAATCGGATTTAGTCGACCTTTAATCGGCTTTGATTTTTTAAATATATAAGTAATTTTTATACATATATTATAATATATTTACATAAATTTAAATATTTTTTACTATCATAATGAATAAAAAATAATTGAATTTAAATAAAACATTAAGCGTATTAAAATAAGTTTGCTTTTAAAAAAGTAAGAAATATGGTATCTCTAAACAAAAATTGGTTGACTAGTGTACCTAGTCGGAATTAGTCGGTACTCGATCGGCCACTCCACTGACTAGACTAGTCGGACCTACTAGTCAGGCTAGTCGGATGACTTTTACAACATTGGTTGACATAAGTATTTTATCGTTTTGTTGATGATTACAATCAATCATCTTGTGTCTATTTGTTAAAAGAGTGTTCAGAGATTAATAATATTGTTAAGAATTTCTTCCACTACGTCAAGAATATTTTCTCTACTGGTGTTCAATTTTTCGTTCAGATAATGCCTTGGAATTCACGCAACATGATTAATAATCTTCTTTGCATCCCAGGGCACCATTCCTCAAACCTCTTGTATGTATCCCCCCTAATCAAACGGAAAGGAAACTCAAACATCTACTTAACATTACTCGTTCCCTACTCACACAGATGAAAGTTCCTAAAATCTACTGGGATAAGCTTGTTCTTACTTCCATCCATCTTATCAGCACAGTCCCTTCAACTTCACTACATGGCTCCACCCCGTTCTCTTTGCTATACCCCACTGAGTCACCCTTTTCTCTACCATTGAACATTATAGGATGCGCAGCTTTTGTTTATAATTTTCACACTACCAACAAACTATCTCTTTGTCTAATCAAATATATTTTTCTCGGTTATTCTCGTACTTAAAAAGGCTACATGTGCTATGATCCTATTGGACATCGTTATAATATCTTTGCAGATGTAACCTTTTGTTAGCAAACTAGCTTCTTCACTCAGTCTGTTACATACATTCCTCTGGATCTCCCTACTCCACTTGCTGTCTATAAACACAAGCTAATGTCTACGACACCAAGTATTCCTTTACCTGTTCCTTTGTTGCAAGATGATACACCTTCTTCAAGTGCACCTCCGTTGTTGTCTCGAATGATCCTCAAGAGTTTTCCATTGCTCTACGCAGAACTAAGAGGCAATGTACTTTTCATCACATGTCTCATTTCACTTCTACTGCTAGTTTGTCATTCACTGATAGAAGATATGCAAATGCTCTCATGACTATTTCCACCTGAGAGACCATCATAGTGCATTGCAGGATTCTAGATGGCAACATGTCATTATGAATAAGGAGATGGATGCTCTTACTTCAAGAGGGACATTGGATCTTGCACAGTGTCCCAAGGGGACTATACATGTGGCTTGCAGATGGATCTTCACAATCAAGCAGTCGCCAGACAGGTCCATTGAGGATGGAAAGCTCGTATTGGGGCCAAAGGTTTTACACAGACATTCTAACTTGTTGCACGAATGAGCTCTACAAGGACAATTCTTTCAGTGGTAGCAAACAAGGTATGGTCTATCTTTAATTTAGATGTGAAAAATGCATTCTTATACGACGATCTCGGGTAGAGGGGTACATGATGCAACTTCCTGGTTACGAAGTTGACGGGGAGTATGTATGTCGACTTCACAAGGCAATCTATGGTCTAAAGTAGAGACCAAGGGTATGGTTCAATAGACTTACTGCAGAAATCAACATATTTCTGCACTTTTGGCTTCCAAATAATAACCTATGACTGCTCTGTGTTTGTCAGAAGATGACCAACTGGTCTTTTCATAATTGTTGTTTATGTGGATGACACGGTTGCCACGGGTGATGATGATAATGGGGTACTAGAGACCAGTGTTGCAAAAGTCGATCGACTAAGCGACTCAGGTGGGTACCCGACTCAAATAGGCAAAGTCGGCCTATAGTCACTTGAACCCAACTAATCGAGCGTGTAGTCGATCTAGGAGGTCGATTAGGCCGCCGAATTTTGCTTAGTAAAACCCGATAACCAGATCCAGGTTTAGAGTTAAAGGGTTAACAGAAACCCCACATTCAACTCGATCGACCCCCCAAGCACGCAATACCCTACCCTCCCAGCCTCCAATGCGTCGCCTCGCCGCCTCCAGTGCCTCACCGTCGCCGCCTCCAACGCCTACCCTCCAGCGCCTCCTTGCTCTGCCCCGATCTCTGAATCACAATATCAGGTTAAGTTTTTTATTTTTTTGTTTTTTGCTTCTATTTTCTCTCCTAATTTTCTTAGGTTGATGACGTTGAACTTAGATGTTATTGTTAGCAAATTGCAATGTTAGGTTAGGTTTTCTTCATTTTTTTGTTTTTGCTTAGATTGATCTTAGATGTTATTGCTTAGATTAGCTTAGGTTGATCTTAGATATTATTGTTAGGATATATTTTCTCTTCTAATTTGCAGGTTGATCTTAGATGTTATTTGCTTAGATTTTCCTTTCTAGTTTTTGCATTGTTAGATTAGGGTTTCTTCTAGTTTGTTAGTTTATTTTAGGAGTAAAAATTTAATTTTTCATTTGTATTATTTGAGTCGATTGACTTGTCTCATTTTCCATTTGTATTATTTTTTGGGAATGTTGTATGTGTTTTTGAACATTTGCTTGTGCTATATACCAAACATTTTGTTCTTAACTTGCTTCATTTTTTCTTCTCTTGCTATAAATTTTTAAGCTATTGCTAAATATTAAAATTGCTAAATATATGAATATAAATGAGAATATATGTATTGAAATTTGATTTATATATTTAAAACAATTAAAAAACTACAAACCAAATTAATGACCGACTAAATCTGATTAATCTCCCATTTGCTGATTAATCCTTAGTCAGTGACCCTGCCGACCGAGTACTGACTGTCGCTCTCTGCAATCTTGCTAGAGACCAAGGCCTTTCTTCAGAAGGTATTCGTCACCAAGGACCTTGGTCCACTACGTTATTTCTTGAGCATAGAAGTACTATGCACTACAGAGGACTTCATCTCTCACAGAGGAAATACTGTCTGGACATTCTTACTGATGTTGGATTACTTGGATGCACGCCCTCTGTTGTTCCTGCAGATATAAAGAAACACTCCACATCCTCTGATCCGATCTTCGAAGATATCACGCGATACAGAAGCTTGGTTGGCAAACTCCTTTACTTCACTACCACCAGACCAGATATTTCCTATGCAGCGAGTAGAGCTAGACAACACATGGAGCAATCTTGCTACAATCACTGGCAAGATGTCCTCCAGATCCTACGATACTTGAAGAAATCCCAAAGATGCGGCCTCTTTTATGGGGCAAATAGTTGCACTGATGTTATTACCCATGTTGATGCTGATTATGCAAGTTCACCTGAGGATCGCTGCTCAATCACAAGATACCCTATGATGGTTGGCGGATACCTTGCGACTTGGAGGATCAAGAAACATATTGTTTTATCTAGATCCTGTGCAGAAGCATAGTATAGGGCGATGACTCAAGCTACATGTGAGATCACGTGGTTATTGACATTCTTGCAGGAATTCGGTATTGTTGTCACCACTTATATTCCACTATACTATAACAACAAATCTTCTACATACATCACCACGAATCATGTGTTCCATGAACAAACCAAGTATATAGAGATCGCCTGCCATTTTATTCGTGACGTCGTACGGGTTGGCAAGATTACTACTCCTCACATCACAATAGATATTCCGTTTGCTGATATATTCACAAAGGTTTTGCCCAAGAAGCGCCTCTCGTGGATAGCTTCCAAGTTGGACATGATTGATAGATATGCTCCAACATGAGGGGGAGTGTTAGTAATGTATTTTATGGTTCTTATTTTCTCATTGTGACCCATCTAAGGGTGCTGATGTGCACTAGGTCGGTTATTTGATGTTGTGCACTAGGTCAGTTATTTGAAATTGATCTCTATCGTGCATAATTTATTGTATCAGCCATATATTTGCAGCTCCAAAATCACGATGGTGGTCACATGCATGCTAGAGTCGGGCATGGTGACTACTGCCCCTTGTACAGTTCTACTTAATACAAATTATTTATCAGATAAGTAACAAAATCAGCCAACTTTGCTAATTAACATATGTGAAAAAGATATTTTTCGATGAACTAATGAATCCGCATTCCTAATTAGGTAAAAAATAACATATCAGTACTTAAGAAACAAAAATGGTAGCTTATTAACTATCTATTATCTAAAGCAATAATACAGATAGGAGATCATTCAAGAATCACTAAGATAACTAAACAGATAAATGTTATTTATCATCTATTTGGCGAAGTAAAGCAAACACTTACCCACGAGAACTGCCCGCCATGGAACTTGTTCTTCGTGCCCGCCAAGTGTGAATCCAATGGCGTCAGCTTCAACAACCTCGGAGCTGCAATCCTGTTCCCCATACGCCCACTGAATCCGGTTTTCTCCTTCCCATCCTTGTCTTTGAAGACAGTAGATATGAGTATCAAGTAAGCATCAGTTGTCCCCAATATCCACTTCCCATCATAAGTAACATCCACATGAGTGATAGGCGACCCTAGCCCAGGGAATGATGTCTTCGCCATCCTCATCGAACTCTTTGAATACAATCTGATCTTCCCATCGATGGACCCAACCACGATAGACCCATCCCCGGTACTCGCGAAGCACTGGAAGTTAGTGCCCCTTGCAAACTGATGCCCCTGGGTCCACTCCAACACCGGTGTATCCGCATTGGCGATGTTCTGGACAACGCCTCTCCGGTCGCGCATATCCCACCGGCAGAGCCGGTTGTCGTCCAATCCCAGAAATGTCGACTCTGACGGGTCCAGCTGTGCACCCTTACTGTCATTCGCAATGTCCCGCATCGTGATCTCAGTCCCATCCTTCCCGAACCTCCACTCACTCACGACCTTCCCCGTCTCGATGTCGAGCTGGTGGACTCCGGTGGCATGCGGCGCTCCACCCGTCGCAGGGCTCATCAACAGCATATTCGTCTCAGCTTTCATAAGCAGCGCCTTCTTCGGCGTGGACTCACTCCCTCCAATCCTCATTCCCTCGTCGAACTTTACCATCACACCCTTCCCATGAATCCCATGCCGGAAATTCTTCACCACCTGAACACCTGAATCCCCGACGAGGAAGCTATTGTCAAGCGCTCCGAGGGCGAGACTCTGAATCCCACCATTCGCCGCTTCCTCGAATTCCTCGAGCAAGTCCTTGCTCGCACGTGTCGGCGTGTACGCAGGCGGACCACGGGCTGGCGAATCCTCCGGATCCTCCCATATCGTGTCGTCCGCGGCCTCGGGGCGTGCCCACCCCATGAAGTCCTTGCCGTAGACCTTCAAGCGGCTCTCCTCGGTGTCCTCGAGGCCGTAGACGTTCTCAAAAAGACAGCTTTCAAACTGATCGCGGAACGCACGGTACGCCTCGTCGGTGAAGAATCGCATGGCCCACACGCCATCGGATACGAAGTCGACGCGGCGCTGTTCGGGGAAGGATTTGAGCTGCATCGCTGGGGTGACCGGCGCGCAGACCTTGGAGCCGACCTTGAGGACCCAATTGGCGGGGGATGCGGCGGCAGATGGGGAGTCGGGGTCGGAGTCGGAGTCGCCGGAAGAGCGGGAGAAGGAGAAGGTGGTGAGCTTCTCGGAGGTGATCCATTTGGCGGAGGGGGAGGAGCCGCCGATGTGGAGGTAGAGGCGAGCGGAGTTAGGGTTAGGTTTTACGGGCGAAGGGGAGGGAGTGGGAGTACTTGAGCTTGAGGGAGCGGAGGCGGGAATCGACCTCGTCTAGGGTTTGGGGTGAGGTCAGGTGCTCCGCGGAGGAAGGGGGGTGGGGTTCTCCGTTTTCTTCTGCTTCTTCTTCTTCGGATCCGTCTTCATCGTCGGAGGAGGAAAGCGAGGTCTCGCGGCTGTGGGAACCGCCCATTGTGGTGACAAGAAGCGGGGAAGTGTGAGGGAGAAGAGGGGGTTTGGAAATTTGAAGGGAGGTGAGGAGCGGAGTTTGCTTTGGGGGGAAGGGACGGCGGTGGGGTTATCCGCGGGGGATGAAGGTAGGAAGCTTGGTTTGGTGGGGAAGCCCGAAGCCCGGCCCACTTTCAGCCCACAATAAAAATATAGACTATTTGAAGTTAAAAACCTTACATTCTATTGGGGTCCAGTATGGCCCATGATCCGACCAGACGTCCGATCTCCAATGCGTAGTAGTCTTGTTATTGGCCCAGAGAGTCACGTGCGAGAATGTCAGACATTTTTTTTTCTGCAACTTATCACGATTCTGTTATTTGAGGATGCAAACGGATACGGATATATCCGTATCCGATCCCACCATATCTGTTTTATATTGATTTTGATATCTGTATCCGTATCCGTTTTAAAATGAATACGGGTATCATTTTGATATTCGCAAACATCTGTATCCGTATTCGTTTTCGTATATAAATATAGTCATATATTTACTTTTAGTCTTATATAACATAATTATATACCTTCTTTTACCATATTTATATAATTTTTGTGATACAAACACATTTAGTAAATTCATATGATGTGTTTTCCATCCAATTTGTATATATTTAAGTCGATTCTATAGAGTATTTCTAACATTACTCCTATGTGATTAGTATTTGTTTTACATCTGTATCTGTTTTTTAAGGATATGGTAAGATGGTTTTAATATCCGTCAATATCTGTATCCGCATATGTATTCGTATTAAAAAATAGATAAAGATACGGTAATACCTATATCTGTATTTGTATCTATCCGTTTGCATCCCTACGTTTGTTACAAAATTGATCTATCGATAAGATCCAAGGCATGAGTTGGGATATGAGAGAGATGTGGTTAGATAGAGAAGTTCCCGATTTTTCACGAAATAGTTCAAATCGTCAATGAATTTACTATAAAAAGATTTCTTCAACTGATTGTCAAACATGTCAAATGTGCACACACATGCTTGTGTGTAACACAGTGCGAGATCCTAGGCATTGTAGATGACACTATAGTAATTGTTCCCATATATTAATGTGGGTTTGATGTGTCTGCTCTCATGCCATTTTTTTGGTATTTTTTCTTATCTTTTTAAAAATTATCACCATGTATATTTCTGGATTTTTATTAGTTGTGCTCCTTCGAGATATTACAATATCAGTTATGCCCCTTCCTTTTTAGGAATATCACTTGTGCTCCCCCCCCCCCCCCACAATGACCATTTATACTTTCAGGTTAGTTACCATCCATCCTCAACGTAAATGGACGTTAACATTAGGGATATAAGAGGAATTAAATTAAGAAAAAAAGTTAAAAAAGTCCATACCAACCCCGACCTCCCCCAACTGCCCCTGCTTCCCCACCTCTGTCACCACCTCCGGCCCCTCCTCCTCCATACCCAGCCCGACCTCCTCCTGTCGTCCTCTACTTCCTCACCTCTGGACCCTCCTCCTCCATCCCCAGCCCGATCTCGCCCCGCAGTCCCCTACTTGCCCACCTCCGACCCCTCCTCCTCCATCTCCAGCTCGACCTCCCTCTACGCTGCCCCTTGCCATTTATCCCTTCATTACTTTACCTATTTAATATTGTGACCTAATTATCTAGTATTCTCTAGAGAATATGTGTGCAATCCCTGCTTGCAACTTATTGCACCTAATTGCAAACATACGTAAATATTTTAGCCATATATTGTCTTAACAATTAAAATCATTTTGAGATCCCTTAAAATTTGTATTTCGTACATCGCTAATATGTTCTCCAACCAATATTTAACTGGTTCTTAATCTTTTTCTTCCTAAATATTTGATACATGAATTGCTCTTACTTTGTTGATAACTATAATAGACATCAGCTTTTATATGATAAATAAAATCTTAATTTGATATCCAAAACTATATACTATGGCTATTATAATTTCTTTATATGTTACTACAGTTTTGAGATGGATAAATAAGCCTTGTCTTTGGTAATGTAAGGCATTACATATATGGCCCCATGTTTGATCATTTCGTCCATCTGATTCACGAGCAGAGTGTTTTTCACAAAGAGTAGATGGATACATTCAGAGAATTTTTTTTCAGTGTTGTCACAAAGCAGGGATCAGTTTCAGATACTCTGGTTTCATCTGAATTGTTGAGTGATATTCCTTCTTGTTCACAGGACATTCAAAGACAGTCTATGATTGTTGAAATATTTAGGAGTGAGAAGTGCATAGTAGGCAATAGTGCATGTTTACATTTAGATTATGATTCTCCGTGTATTGAATGCACCAAATCATACAAAAAATAGAAAAAGAGAAAATCCAGAAAGAAGAATAAAGACAAGACTTCAATTTCTTCTGCTAATTCCTCTTCTGATGAGGATACACATGTGGTTAGTCTTAATTGTAGAAAAAACATTTTTTTTCATTTTTTGATCCTTCGTGTGTACATACGGTTGATAAGTGTGTACATATACCTTTCCCTCGAGCGTTGTGCTTAGGGAGAGAAGAGAAAAATAAAACTTCAAAAAGAACCAAGAGTTGAATTTCATGAAAGAGATGTTAGACAAAGTTGAAATCAAACTCACTCTTTTAGAAGCATTACTCCACATTTCTCTTCTAAGAAGTGTGTGAAGGAGCATGCAACATCTAGAAGAAAGAAGAGGAAAAATCACTATTCTAAGAATCAAGTGCTGGCATTGCTACTTGTTGTGCCATTCAACATACGTCTCCCAAGAAAAGAAGAAGATACGGGAGTATCATTTTTCAAATGTGAGATTTCAGATCATGAGTTCGAGCATACCTTATTATACAACGGTTCGTTGTTGAACATGTCACCCTTTTACCCTCTTGAGACACTTCAGTTAGGTCCCCTTAGGAAAGGTAGGATGATTCTTCAATTTTCAAACAGATAAACTAAGAGATTGGAGGGTATACTAAAGGACGTTATCTTGACGGTACAAGACAAAAAATTCACTGTGGATTCTGTTGTCTTGGACGTTGACTCCTCAATAACTGATGAATAGCCATTCATCTACCTTTATTATTCTATTTTGTTTCTAAAACCTTAGTAAAACACATGTAAATACAACTAATATGTATAAATTAACTTTCAATATGCATCTATAATTAATACTTAATACATGTGCTTAAATACAAAATTAAAGAATAATGAACATAAAATAAAATAAAAATAAATGATGTATCAAAGAAACTGAATGGCCCTGAACATCGAGACCAAGTTAGATATTGATTAGGCCGATCAGACATAAAGTATGGGGAGATAAGTACCAAGTACTATACATAAACCTAATTTTATACTCTATAAGTAGCTATTTTTGCACTATTTTATTATTCTTCATACACACATCAAGCAATAAAGTTCCAATCATGAAGCCCTGGTTTTAAATTTCGCAAAATTTCGACGAAATTTCACTAAATTTTTGGTTTCGACAGGAGGGTCTTTCGAAACACCTATATATATATATATATCGATTTCCCAGATTTCGACCGAAATGGGTCGAAATATCGATGATATTTTGACATTTCGACCCATATCGGTCGAAATTCATGTTTTCAATTCAAAATTTCTCAGATTTCGATCGATATGGGTGAAATTTCACCGATACCTATGTAAATCAACGGTATTAACCATGTGATCTGGTAGGGTATGGTGCAACAAGGGGGATGCATACAATGTTTCTTCAACGTAGGGAGCTTCACCTCCCTTTGCGAAATGGAGTTGAAACAACTCTATAGATTCTAGAGATCCGTTGTAGCTTCTTTGCTTCATTCCTTTTGTCGTTTGTCTTGTAAAATATATCATCTTTGTTGTGAGTCTATAAATAATTATGTAATTCACTAGAACTGCGCCTACAACCGTCATTTCTATGAACTAAACATTGTCTTATTAAGCATTATCTACATTTTAGAATAAAAAATACTCTTCCATTTTTTAAACAAAAAGACATCTTATAAGTATTTTGAACTTAGTTATTTTAATTTTGATTCCAATATCTATCAGTCAGCTCAACGATATGCCTCGATATGTGCGATATAAGGCATGTGGATGAGAGATATGTGCGATATAAGTATGCATTTTTAGCTATTATTGTTTTAAGAACTTGGATTTGATGATATTCATTTCCAATATGTATCAATCAAGAATCAACCTTAACAACGAACTGATCGATATGACCGATATGCGCAATATAAGGCATTTGGATGAGAGATATGTGTGATATAAGTACGCATTTGTTAGCTATTGTTGTTTTAAGAACTCGGATTTAATGATATCCATTTCCAATATGTATCCGTCAATAATCAGCCTTAACAATAAAATGATCGATATGATCGATATGTGTGATATAAGGGGCATATATGAGCAATATGTATGATAAAACTGTGTATTTGTGCGCTATTATTGTTTTAAATAACTTGAAAGATCTTAATTTACAAAAAATGGTCGAAAATGACTTTTTGAGCCATTTCTGAAATTTCTACCAAAATCGTCGAAATTTCCCGAAATATCGGCGAAATTTCGATACTGGAGATGACCGAAACGAAATCGAAATCGAGATTTCAAACCTTGCATGAAACATGTACATATAAATATCTAGAAAATTATAAAAGTAATCACCAATAATAATCATGCAAATTTCAAGTGGTACACATAGATGAAAAAGCTACAAATAAAACTTCACGGATTAATATCTACTCCATATGAACTCAAATTGAACCACACTCACCTCCAATATATTTCAAATTAATCTATTCATATAATATTGTTATTTTCATTGAAAATGGGGCTAAGATACAAAAGCTAACCTTTTGGGGGTTTTATTGTACTGGGTATATGTATATAAAATTAATATAATTTACACTCTTTTTATTTTGAAATAATTTAATATATTAAATAAAGCATATTAAACACATATACATAAATAAAAACATTTGAAAATAAATGTAAAAAAATAAATAATACATTTAAAGACGTATGTATATTATACCTATAATACATATACATGTAATTATTTAAATATAAAAACAAATTTATAAAAATATAATAAAATATGTAATTATGTATTTGATAGTATGATAAATATATAAAATATTTAAATATAATATTAAGAATATAAAATGCAAAATAAGACTATACAAAACATAGGCATATATGCATGTATATATACAAAACTAGGTTTCTATAAAAACTAACACCTAATAAATGATGTGGTATCAATAAATAAAAATTACCATAAAATAGTACAATAAATAATAAATTGTTTTTATATTTTAATTTTTTAATAAAATCATTTTCTATTTTTAATTGTATTTATAATAAATACTTTTATTCTTTTGTCTTATTCTGTATGACGTAGAGCAATGGGAGGGCGATGACTGTTGACCGCGTGGTCAATAGCTCCTCCTGCATGACCCTAGCCTCTAACTTTTGTCAGAGCATGCAACCCCCTATCTTCGCACATTTCTATGCCATCTTCTTCAAATCTTCAACCCTGGAGCCCTCCACCATTTCTCTTCCCCAGACAACCCTCCATCTCGCTACACTCCTAGCTTCCACCAACCATCCTTCATTTTCACTCAATCTCCCTCATGAGACCCACTTCATGTCTATAAATAGAAACCAACTTCTTCCTTTCCCATTTTGATCCTCTTTTAGCCCCTATGACCCTAATCCCAGTAGTGTTCGAGCCTCCTAGTGACAATAGGAAGCCAACCAGGCATGGACAAAGGTAGTCGGAGAGAGTTCATTCACCATCGTTGAGCATCGTCTCTGTCAATGGTTCTCTGCTCCACGCATTCCCCTTGTCAAGCTATTAGTTTAATTGGATATAAGGTTGCAAGTTCAATTCTTAGGTTAATCTCACGTCCTATTTCTGTTGATTTTCTGTTCTTTACGTAAAATCTCAAATTCGTAGTTCGTTGGAGAACTAGACTCCGACCATCCATCCACTGTGATCCTATCATTCCCTTGACTTGCTAACACCCTCATCATCTTCCTTATTACTTCTACAATAAAAACCCTCACTAGATCAACATAATCTGAAAATTGACTTGGAAGGAGTCGTTTGACCCTCCAAAACCTGCAGAAGAGTGAAGCACGAAGCAAGGATGGTTCCAGGGGTCTCGATGGGTCAAAATGAGGCAGTGGTGAGTGGGAATGGAGCTCTCCGGTGTAAGGTGGAGGAGGAGAGAGAATCTCCTGATCCAGAGAGGATCATGGTGAATGGGTTGGCTCCGATCGTGGAGAAGGCTTTGGGAAGAGAAATGAGGGTGGTTGTGTGGTCGGCAAACGGGAGGGATCGTAGAGGAGGGTTCGCTAGAGCGGAGCTCCGACGAACTACGAAACCGATGGGTTGCATTAAATCAAGCAAAAAAATAATTTTAAAAGCATGAAATAAAAACTACGACTAAGTCCTATATGAGAAGTAAAGAAAAGAAGACTCAAATGGAAGGAGCCACGAGTTGGTACCTCAACGGTGACGGTGGATGGAGATGCAAAATCAACCACCTAAACCTACTCCTGACCCACCTAATCACTGGGCGAACTCCCTGCCACGAAGCTCGAGCCCTAGGATGCAAGAAAGGGGAACGTTAGGTAAATGGGATTCAAAATCGCAAAACGGAGAAGGGTGGAGTGATGAGCATCAAATTTGCATCTTTAAGAATCGATGATTGTCGTAGTATAAGAGACAAATTTGGTTCAACAAAAACCACAATCTTTGAATGTTGTGGGGAATTTTTCTTGGCAAGTGTACCAAGGTCGAACATAGGGAATGGTGATTCTTAGTTGCACGGTTTTAAATTAAATTAAGTAATTAATTAATGATTGATCAAATTTCTGTGTTGGGACAATATAATACAATGCAATTATGAAGATGCGATGCACAGAAAATAAACAGAGAGAATTATGCCCAGAATTTGTGATTTGAAACGTGTTAAATCCTCAAATAATCAGATCTATAATTTCACAAGATTAGTCACAAATCAAAGTGGATAGAACTCAAGAATTATTCAAACTGACCCAATGCTTCAGGTTAATGAATTGATGCTTAGAATAATTTGAAGCAAAATATCCAGCCTCCAAATGTCTTTAATTCAATTCCTCGAATAGTCAACAATAATCTTAGAGGAATTGATCCAAATTAATCCCCTGTGAAAACTTAACTATCGAGAATAATTAATAATGATTACAAAGGTTTAATCATTATCCGGATTTCTGCAAAAATTAACATTAATTTCTCAAGCACAAATATGTCAAAATTAGCCTACATATGTCAAGAGAGATCCTCAAATGATAATTATCCTTAAATAACCTCAAATATGTCCACCAAGTATGCTAAGTGGTAGAGCATGAAAAGAGCTTCAAAATGACATATTATATGCTAAAAACGGAGTTCGTATGGAAAAGATATGATGAAATGAATTTTCAAGGACCAAAATGTAATTAAAATAAAGTTTCTCTTTCAAAAAGGTCCCTGGAGGGGATTATCTGTAATTTATCAAAGTCGGGAGGGCCCTTCTGTAATTTACCCCACGCGAGGGTATATTTGCAATTTCTGAAAAGAGCAGGGGCGTCAGTGCAATTTTCCCAGAGCACGTGCGTAACACGTCGCCAGGAGGCTTGGACGGTGGGGCTGAGGCTCGGGTGTGGCCTAGCTTGTGGATCAGGCGCCAAGGCACAGGCTCGGAGTTGGACCTAAGGCTCAGGTGGAGAACCTCAGGCTCGGAGGTCCGAAGCTGAGGCAAGAAGGGGAGGCTGGATGCTTCCCCGTGGCACGCCCGTAGCCGTTGGATCATGGGCTGGCCCCTGATCCAAGCAGTTGTACGGTTGGGTGCAACTCGATCGGTGCGACCGAGGCACGGTGGCGATGGCCGAGCGGAGGCGGTGGTCTTGATGCACGGCGGGGTGCGACGGTGAGGCGGAAGACGCGGTGCTCGGTCGCGCGAGAATCGGAGCGACTGGCAGCAACCGCGGTGGTCAGAGGTCTCCTTTCTCGTTGACACAAGACTGAGCAAGGGAGGTGGCGTGTCTGCAAGCGAGGTGCTCCGGTAGGGTGCGGGGGTGTACCTGCAAAGGTCAGCAAACGTGGAGGTGATGGGGCGAGGCGTAGGTGGACAGATTGGGAGCGAGGATTCCGGCCTGGGCGAGGCTGGAGGAGGAGAAGGAGAAATGGGGGGAGTTCAATACCAGGTATGGATGTTGTGTGCTCGATGGTCACTCGACCGGAGCCAGAGAGGAGCTTCGAAGGGGAAGCTTTGCACAAGGCGCAGGCCTTGGATCACGCCGCGAAAGGGGTTGCCGCTGTCAACGACAAAGCTAGAGGAAGGGCGGATGGTTTGTACGGCCGGCGAGGAGGGGTCTTTATAGATGGCGATGGAGGGTTGTTACGTGGGTCAGGGGAATGAACGGTGGTGGCGCGCATAACGGCTGGAGGAGGCGAGGGGGCACTGCTCGTTCATGCGGGGTGGAGTGCGTAACAACCAGGGGCCGTGCACGGCAAAGGTCACGCAAAAGTTGGCTAGAGGTGGAAGAAGGTGGGGGTCACGTGTTGGACACGTGACCCGACGGTCTGGAGAGAGGAAGTGGGGGCGCCACGTGGCATGCCCAGGAGCTGCCACGTGGCACCCCAAAAAATTTCAAAATCTAAATATAAAGAAAAATAAAAAAGAAATAGAAAGAGACCTCAGATCGAAAAATTTTCTTTCAAAAGTTGTTTGTCTCGACGAGATCTACAACTTTCATGAAGGATCCGGGAGCAAAAAGGGTCACCTGTGCGAAGTGGTATTTTTGGTAGTTTTCCTTGTGTATAGAAACCGTTTTTTTCAATTTTGTAATTTTTTTGGTGATTTTAAAGAGGATAAAAAATCTAGAAAAAAATATGGTAAAATACAAGAAAATTATTTACACACTAATCTAAGTTTTTTTGGATTTTTAATAAATAATAAAGTAAGAAAATAAAATAGAAGTATGAAACGCACAATTTTTGTACAGACTCACAACGGACACTTGGACTCAGTCAGTTTCTTTGATTTAAATTTTAATCTGGATTTGGATTTTTATGTCGCTTAATAAAACTTTCATCAAAGAACACAAATGAAGAAGAATAAAATTAAAAGGTTTAATTATGTACATAAAAACTCAGGTCAAAAACAACAAAAAGTCAAAATGCGGAAAAAAGGCCCAAAACCCAACTTTCACATATGAGGTTCAAATTTTACGAAATTATCTTGTTTTAACGGTAATTGAAAATGGAGTACTTTAAAAGTGAGTAAATCAAAATCGGACACTGTATGTGGGAGATATTCTCATTTTAATTTGTCAAATGTGAAATTAGTCTTTGGGATTATTTGACACTTATTTGAGTTAGTAAATTTTTTGTATTTTTATTTATTCTTATTAGCAATATCTACAATGGAGGTCGTTTTGGGTCAATCAGAGTTAGGATGACTTAATTACAAATATGAGAAGTTAGCAGCTTTTTGGGCTAATTTACATTTGGAATTTTTAATGCAATTTATGCATGATGAAATGCAATTATTATTTACACATGTATGACTGCTAATGATGCTCTATTAATGATTAAATGTATGTGAATTCTGGGCAACATAGCCTAATTGACCAATTTTAGCATGATGAATACGAGATTCATCATACCCCTATACTTAAACCATGCTCGTCCCCGAGCATCAATGAATGAATGACTTAGTTGAATACATCCCTGACTGTGCATTAGAATTTTCAAGGCTCGATTCATAGAAGACCATTAATTTGAGTGATCCTAACACTCTGGGCTCAACCATGCTTTAATCAGAAGGAATCCAACTTTTCTAATTTTCAGACTCTCTGTTTGTACATATAGTATAAGGATATGATTTTTAGTTTACTGCATTCATGAGAAACAAGTCGAGACATCACTCGAATTTCCAATCCAAGAGATTCTCCTCTAGACCTTATCCTCAACACTAGGGAATAAGTCTATTCTTGCTTCAGTTAACCGTCTCATTAGTTTGTCAGAATTGAAAAAGTAGATGGACAGTCAGATGATGGAGGGCATAGGATTATGTCTAATTTTCTGTCCCTCAAATTGGAACAAAGTGCCTCTCAAGTGCCTTGTTACTCAACACAAGTAGAATTTTAGTTTTGTTGATCAATGTGTCCGTCAAGAGAATTTGGAGTCATCTGCACTTGTTTTTCTAGGAGTACACCGGGGTGTGTCTCTTTTGAGTATCTAAGATACCTTTGACACCCAGACTTGTATCGCTTACGATGTAGAGCCCTTTTTTGGTGTCAGCCTGACTCCTTGATCCTAATTAGCGCTTGGTCCAAGTGGACACTTTGAAAATGTTTGAGAGTGCTCGCCATTGGTGGAAGCTCTTATGTAATTTGACTTTGGATGATAGAGCTTTTCTTTGACATTTCCTTTTCTTTTCTTTTTGTTGGCTAGCTCCACCACTTTTACCAACAGTTGGCGCACAATGATCAACAATTTTCATTAAGTTTCATCACACCCTGGCACATAGGTAGATACCAAAGAGATTAGCATATGAATCTTGTTCACATACTGGCTAGGATTTTGCTGACACTCAGGTTTTCTAAAGCCTTCATTAACTTTATCCCATCCTCGAGCATCATTAGATCGGATCTAAACTCAAATCTCTAGTCCCAGTTCCTCAAGTGATAACTCAACCCATCTCATCAATCATGCAGTTGTGAAAGTGATTGTTCTGGTCATATCCTTTTTGAAGGTAGAGATGAAGAGTACAATATAGCGCTCAAATCTTTCAAACCAGGGAAGTGTGGATAATTAAGTTCAAAACTCTAATGATTAAGGCTTGCTAACTCTGAATCTCAAGATCTCAGAAATCAAGTGTCCTAAAAAATCCTCAAGCCTTGAGTGATAGTGAATGTGTCAGGGATATATCAACCAAAGAGTGCATGAAATGCAAGACTAAGAGTGTTTTTTTATGCAAAAAGTTTTTTTTGTTTTTTTTCAAACATAATACACATTACTTTGTACCCATCCCCGATGTTAGATATAAAATGATTAAAGTACGAGCTATGGATAAAGTAGGTAAAATATATACAAACACCCCCCCCCATACTTAGCGTGTGCTATGTCCTCGTGGCACAAAGTGAAAATGTAGACATAGCTCGTACTAAGCATGATGAGACAATAAAAATAGAAGTCGACTTGCCCCCCTATACTTAGACTTTTGAGGGACTAAGTATGGAAGAAAGGAATGAAATGAGGCAGTCGAGGGTGAACGAAAAGAATAGAAGTGATGTATACACAGTGAAATTGGTCCCTTTAAACTAAGTATCGGGGAACCGAGAGAGGGTTGATGGATATACAGAAGAGTATTGGATTCGGAGAGGTGTTCTATCCGGGCCATTTAAATCTTTCGTCAAAATCTATGCCTTGAGTGAATGAGATATGTTCAACTTGTACTAAATTCTCATTGGATTCGAAAAAGTGTTTAAGTAGCTGACCATTGACTATAGATGCGTGTGTGCTATCTGCGGTCTCTGAGATCTCAACACTACCATTATTGTGTACCTCTCTTACAATGAAGGGTCCCGTCCATTTTGATTTCAATTTACCTTGAAAAATTTTCAATTTTGCATTAAATAACTAAACTTGTTGCCCTGGGATAAAGATCTTTGTTCGAATGCTCTTGTCATGCCATCTCTTCAATTTGTCCTTGTAAATGGTGTTGTTTTCATAAGCATGATTTCGTATTTCTGATAGTTCAATCAAATCCATTTCTCGATTCTTTTTCCCTTGGTGACAGTTCCAATCAATCTTTTTGATTGCCCATTCTGATTTATGCACGAGTTCTGCGGGCAAATGGCATGGCTTTCCATATACCATTCGAAACGGGGAGGTGCCCAATGGGGTCTTATAAGCCGTCCGATAAGCCCATAGAACCTGGTCCAGGAGTTGGGACCAGTTCTTCCTGTCAGGTCGACGAGCTTCTGTAAAATTCCTTTGACCTCCCTGTTTGACACCTCAGCCATGCCATTGGATTGTGGGTGGTAAGGACTAGCGACACGGTACTCGATGCCATATTCCTTAGTCAACTTCTTCACCTCCCAGTTGAGAAAGTGGCTACCCAATTAATATTTTTGGAATTCCAAATCTCGAAATAATATTATCATTCAAAAACCTGCAAACAGTTTTGCTATCCGCTGCTCGACTAGGGATAGCCTCCACCCACCTAGATAAATAATCTACCGCGAGAAGAATATATTCAAATCCTTGACTATTAAGGAATGGTCCCATAAAGTCAATGTTCCATGCATCGAGTACATCATAGATGATGACTGGTTGCATATGCATGGCATCTTTGGAACTAATGGTCCCTCCCATTCTCTGACAGACGGGGCACAAAATTGTAAGAATCTTTAAACAAGGTCGGCCAGTAAAATCCATATTGTAGTATCTTCTCAACGGTCCTCTTCCTAGAATGATGTCCTCCCGCCTCCAGGGTGTGGCATAGATTGAGGATACTTTGGTATCCCTCTTGAGGAATACATCTTCTCCATATGCAATCCGATCCCTCAAAGAAAAGGAACGGATCCTCCCAATGGTAGTGTCTTACTTCAGATATGAGTCGATCGATTTTATTCCTGGGCCTACACTTTGCGACATTCTTGGAGACAAGATAATTCACCATGTCGACATACCAAGGGAGTGAGTCAATAGCAGAAATTTACTCGTCGGGGAAGGTTTCATGGATGGATTCAGATTCAGGGATTATGTTATGTTCGATCCGTGATAAATGATCAACAACGATATTCTTAACCCCAGGTTTGTCTTTAATCTCCAAATCAAATTCCTGAAGCAATGGTATCCACCTAAGGAATCTTTTGCGTCCTTTTTGACCATTAAGTATCGAATGGTAGAATGGTCTATGTAAACTGTTACCTTCGATCCAAGAAGTATAGATTAAATTTTTTTTCCAAGGCAAAAACTACCTCAAGCATCTCCTTATCGGTCACAGTGTAATTTTTCTGATCAGGTTCTAAAACTTTGCTTGCGTAGTGAGTAGCATACGAGATCCCATCTTTTCGTTGACTTAACACAACTCCTACTATGAGATCAGATGCGTCTGTCATGATCTCGAAGGGAAGAGACCAGTCGGGAGCTTGTAGGATGGGAGTCTCAATGATCCTACTTTTGAGTAGTTCGAAGGATTCAAGACATTTATGATCTACTAGGAACTCGGTGTCTTTCCCTAGGAGGTCAGTTAGCGGTCGGGCAATTTTTGAGAAATCCTTGATAAATCTCCTGTAAAATCCGACATGCTCTAGAAAAGACCGTACTTGTTTCACACTTGTAGGTGGCTCGAGCTTCTTGATCACATCAATTTTGGCAGAGTCAACTTCCATTCCCTTCTTGGAGACATGCCCCAATACGATGCCCTCTTTTACCATGAAATGGCTTTTCTCCCAAGAGAGCACCAGATTCTACACTTTTGGAGGATCCAATCCAGGTGCACTAGACAATCATAGAATGAATCACCATGGACCGAGAAGTCATCCATGAAGACCTCCAGGAAATCCCCTACCATGTCGGCAAAAATCGCAATCATGCATCGCTAAAAGGTGCCGGGGGCATTGCAAAGCCTAAAAGGCATTCGCTTGAATGCGTATGTACCGAAAGGACATGTAAAAGTAGCATTTTCCTGGTCCTCGGGGGCGATGGCAGCCTGATTGTAGCCCGAGTACCCGTCTAAGAAACAAAAGTATTCTCTCCCTGCCAATCGCTCCAGGATTTGATCAATAAAGGGCAGCGGAAAGTGATCCTTTTTCGTTGTGACATTCAGGCGCCTGTAATCCACACAGACACGCCACGACGTGGGTACCCGTGTCGTGATCTCTTCTCCCTCCTTATTGGTGATAATATGGAGTCCCGACTTTTTCAGAACAACATGCAAAGGTGACACCCACTTGGAGTCGGAGATGGGATATATGAAACCAGCCTTACACCATTTTTCAATCTCAGTCTTAACCACTTCCCGTAAGTTTGGATTCAACCTACGTTGGCATTCACGGGAGGGTTTCGCATTATCCTCCAGGTAAATATGGTGTGAGTACAAGGCTGGGTTTTATCCCTGGAAGATCAGACAATTTCCAACCTGTAGCCTTGCGATTTTTCTCCAAAACATTAAGCAGGAGGATCTCCTGCTCTTCGGTCAGATGTGAACTGATGATGACCGAAACTATCCCTTATTTCCAGCAAGGACGACATACTTAAGCGTAGGGGGCAATGGTTTGAGTTCAGGTCGGTCTGTATTGTTATTCGAATCTGGTCCCCTTAGTTGTGCTTCTTGTTGTGATGTGGATTCTTTAGTGTATCAATATCTGCCACCATCATGGGTGTTTTTGGGATCGGATCGCCAATGATGGAATGTGGTGTGGCAAGCGCTGCGTCCGATCTGTGTACCTCACTCTAGGATTGTCCATACAGAGAATGGGCTGACAGGTCCAAAGGGGCCTCTAAATCTCCTAGAGTATAGGTAGATGCATGAATGAACTGGCAGACTAAATCATCAATAATTTCCTCTTCAGATGAGGTTGATTCTATCATAGCGGTTGGGTTTTGTCTCCATTGCCTAACTGTTGCTTCTGTAATCTCTGTCTCAATTTCTGATTTTTCAGACTCGGTGCTCGATTCAGTGTCAGGTCGTTGAAACCTAGTTTGCTTCATTTTAAGTTCTACTTTTCCAAACTGGATTCGCCCGGATGTGTAATCGAATATAGCTCCTGCGGTCCTAAGGAAGGGTCGCCCTAGTATCATTTGGGAGTCTTTCCAATTTCTAGGGACATCCAAGTCAAGTATTGTGAAATCTACTGGGTAGTTTTGTCCCTCTATGTTGATGACAACATTTCGAATCTCCCCCCTAGGTCTCTTAGTTGATGCATCTGCGAATTGAAGTACAACTGCAGATTGCTTAAGAGGACTGACGTGTCGCTAAATACAATATTTAATTCGTGTTCGTTGTAATACGTGTAGGTCAGAACCGAGAGAAGGATCTCCGTGAAGAGTGTCTCGGCTTAATTTATTTCCCGAGCAAGTCCGGGGTCGAACACAGGGAGGCAAAGGAACAACTTGGGTTTAATTCGAAAGTTTAGATCTAGATTTCCAATGCGGTTTTTTTATATTTTTTAATGCAAATAGGATGCCAAAATGCACAATGCAAGTGAACTAATATACTAAGAAAGCATACAACTTAGCCAAATTAAGTTTAATGTCAAATCAGTTCAATTCAGCTAGATTATATTTTTTCTAGAATACTAATCCAGAGAGGAACACAAAACATATTTTTTTGGAATTTTAGGGGTTAAAATGCAACAAGGAAAAATGTGCACTTTTTATGGGTTTTTTTCGTAATTTATCACACAAACAGTAAGCAAAAATTATGAAAAAATTACTGGAACTAAAACATGATGCAAGGAGACTACAGTAATATTTTTGGAATTTTTTGATAATATATGAATTTTTTATGGATTTTTTAGTAAAAACAGAGCAATAGTGAGTAAATAATTTCTAATAAATCCACATTATCAAATTAATCAGAATGCGAATTATCTCAAAAAAGATATTTTCATCTATAATCCAGGAGACTTGAAATTTCACAAAAATAATGTACATGGATTTAATTAAAAATCAATTACTAAAATCGCTCTACAATTTATTTCAGACACAAGACAATTCCACTTTGGATGAAATTTGGACAGTAAGTTAATCACATATCAAGGCATCATCCTTAATTTTTGTGGAATTTTTAGAGCAACTTCGTGTGAGATATCAATTTAAGAGTTCAGATTGGGTAAAATATGCAGAATTTTAGTTAACAATTATAATTAATTACCCAAATATCAGAAAAATACAAATAAATACTCATATGACAGAGAATAAGTTGCTCCACACAATGCTATTTTTCTTTAAATAAAAGGACGCCAAAATAAGGTCCAAATCAACACACAAACATAGGGGCCTTTGTGCAATACAGAAATTAAAAAGGAAACTCAAACTTATGCACATGGACTATTTTGTATATACGGAAACTATACAAATATTTCCACAATTTTTACTATAAAAAATAAAAAAAACTTTACCTTCTTCTTCCTGGACGCAGATGGAGAACCCAAAGGAGGTAGGGGCGGCGGGCGGCACTGCGCGACCGTGTGTGTGGGTCGCGCGCGTCGGAGGCGGAGTGATGGAGGGGCGGTGGAGCGGCTAGGAGGGTTCGGAGGTCAGGCGGCGCGGTGGCGCGCTGGAGTCGAGGGCTGGAGGCGAGGGCTGCAATTGGCGGCGGTTGGCGGCGGCGCTAGCCGCAGCGGTGCGACGAAGGGGGCGCGTCCGTCCACGCGCAGGCGGAGGTGGCCGCGGCCAGAGGCAGTGGCGGCGTAGACGCCTGCGGGCGGTGTGGGCCGGTGGTGGCGGCGGTGGTTTCCCCACCGTTGCTGCTGCGTTTTTTATTTTTATTTTTTTGAATTTTTTGCTTTTCTTTTTGTTGTTCTAATTTTTTTGTTTTAGATTTTAATATTTTTTTAATTTTGTTTCAAGAGAGAATGCAACAAATGTAAAAAAATGATGTGGTGGTAATATAAAAATGATGGTGGTGATCAAGACAAAAAGGAAACAAAATATTAGATAAAAATAAAATAACTAGAGAAATGAGAAGAAATAACTTACCTGGTGTTCGCCGGATTTGCGGAGCAGCTACGCTGGACTCCTGTCATCGCTTCGATCCGATTGGCAAAATGAAAATCGGAGAAGCTAAGCGAGCTCGATGGAGAACTCGTGACACGGAGCGGAGCTCCGCAGATCTCGCCTGAAGGAGGTCATCGCTTGAGGAAGATGTCTCGCCGCTGCCACCAACAACACACTCCAAGCTCTCTCCTTTTTCTATTAGAATGACGGATGGGAAAAAATGTGGATGTGGAGATGATTATAAAGAGATGAATAATGGGAAGTTAGAATGGTGGTGGTGTTGAATGAGAAGTTAGATTATTGGTGGAGTTGAATGGGAGGTTATATTATTGGTGGAGTTGAATGGGAGGTTGGATGAAGAATATGGAGTGGAATGGAGGTTGGTGGTAGAATGGAAGTTATTGTAGAGAATGGGAAAATAATAAATAAATAAATAAAGTAGGTTACTTTAAATACAATAAAAATAAAAAGAGAAGAGAAATAGTGGAGAGTTTATAAAAGAAGTTATACAACATGTATAATTTTTTTGTTTGCTTTTCTATTTTATATTTTTTTATCTTTTTAATAGTAGCTATGTACAATAAGAAAATACAATAAAATACTACAATCAAAATACAACACCACCATTATATATATATATTTGTATTTTAATAATTAAGAAAGGAAAAAATAAAAAATGAAGAAAGAATGAACATATACATAATATACAATGTACATCTAGGTCCCAAAACCCAACTTTTGCAAATGAGCTCCGATTTTAATGAAACCACTTCCGTTGGATAGATAATTTTCTAACTTGAACTTTAAAAGTGAGTTTGGTGAATTTGGAGTTCATACGGAGCATGAATTTAGCTTGGAAGTTGGTCTTTACGGCTTTTTCCCATTGGGATCTAGGAGCATTTATTTGAGATATAATTTGTTTCGTATTTTTGTATTTTTATATATATTGATATGAACATGTTGGAGAAAGAATTAGCCAAAAAGGAGTTGAAATGAAATTATTAAAAATACATGAAATGTTAGGCTATTTACATGTGAAAAACTCCTTTTATTTTGCGGCTTTTTATTGTTAATTTATTTTGTACAATCTAATAAACAATAATTAGTGAGTTTTATTTACAAGAGTCATTTTGTTAATTTATTGATTTTATGGACATTTTTTGGGATTTTACTCGGGGATTTTGCTAAGATCAATATATTGAGATGATGAATCGTGGATTCATCACCCCCCTATACTTAAACTTTGCTAGTCCTCGAGCAAATAAAGAATGTATAAGTTAAATTAACCCCTGACTGTGCATGTGAATACAAGACTTGATCCGTTCAAGAACTCTCGGTTTTAGAAATCCTAAAATTCTAAGCTGAACCAAGCTCTAATCAAAAGGTATCCAATTTCCCTAATCATCAGACTCTCTTTGTATACATATATAGTAGGGATACGACTTTAAGTATTGACCACAGATAAAAGAGTAGAGTCACAACGTCACCCAAGGTTCCAGTCCAAGAGACTCTCCTAAGGACCCGATCCTCAACACTAGGGAATAATCCATTTCTTGCATCCAATCCACCGTCTCTTTAGTTGTCAGACTTGAAAGTGTAGATGGAAGGCCAGTTGATGGAGGGCATAGGATTGTGTCATTTCTTCTCTCCCTCTCATTGGAACAAGGATCCTCTCAAGTGCCTTATTACTCAACGCATTTTTTTGGTGTTGATCAGTGCGTCCGTCAAGAGAAGTTGGAGCCGTCTGCACTTGTTTTCCTGGGAATACACCGGGGTGTGTCTTTTTTGAGTATCTATTATACCTTCTACACCCAGACTTGTAGCATTTATGATGCAAAGCCCTTTTTTGGTGCAAGCCGACTCCTGATCCTAATAGCGGTGGTCCAAGTGGACACTTTGAAATGGTTGGGAGCGCTCGCCTTTGGTGGAAGCTTTTTGATATTTGACTTTGTATGGAATGAGAGCTTTTCTTTGACATTTCATTGATTTGTAGTATTTTTGGCTAGCTCCACTAGTTTTACCAAGAGTTGGCGCACATTGATCAACATTTTTTTATTTTATCACACCCTGGCACATAGGTAGATGTCAAGAGATAGTACAAGAACCATGTTCTCATACTGGCTAAAGATGCTGACACTCAGGTTTCATGAAGCCTTCATTGATTTTATCCCATCCTCGAGCATCATCAAATCAAGTCCAAACTCAAATCCCTCATCCCAGATCCTCAAGTGAAATTTCAACTCATCTCATCATAACTGCAGTCGTGTATGTGAGGTGCTGATCATATTCTTAAGGTAGAGACTAAGCATGCAATATAGCACACAAATCTTTCAAACTAGGGAAATGTGAATAATTAAGTCCAAGACCCTAATGACTAAGGCTGGTTAACTCAAAATCTCAAGAGCTCATAAACCAAGTGTTCTTGAACATCACTAGTCTTGTGTGAAAGTGAATTGTGTCAGGGGTTAAACCAACTTATTAGTTAGTTTTTTTAGTGTTTTTTTATGATTTTTTTAAGCTCTACAAAAAGTTTTTTTTTCAAAAAGTTTTTTTGACAAACAAAGCAAAGAAGTTTTTTCTTTTTTTTTGTTAGAAAAGTTTTGCTCTTTTTTTTTCAAGAGTTTTTTTTGAAAGATAGGTAGATAAGAAAGGACTTTTTTAAGAGGATTTTTTTTGAAAAGGTTTTTTTATCTTTTTTTTGAAAAATATATATAAATAAGAAAGGACACAATTTTTTTGAAAAAATTTTTTTAGAGTAAATAAGAAAAGAGAATAAAAAACATTTTTTTGAAAAGTTTTTTTAAGAGATTTTTTTTGAAAAAGTTTTTTTTACCCACCCCATAAATATTGTATAATATATACAAAAATACGTGAAAGTACAAGCTATGGGTAAAGTATATATGTAATATATACACGCCCCCCTATACTTAGCATGTGCTATGTCCTCATGGCACAAGAAGCGAGAAAAAGACATAGCTCGTGCTAAGCGTAGGATGACTAGAATAATAAAGAGTATAGAAGTCGATCCGCCCCCCTATACTTAGGCTCTGGTCAGCCTAAGTGTAGAAGAAGAGCAAAAATGGGGCGGACGAGGTCAAGAGGAGAAATGGATGGGTATATACACATGGCGGGCATCGGCTCCCCCTATACTTAGGCTCTTGGTAAGCCTAAGTATAGGACAAGAGTAAGTGTGAGAACCGATGTGATCTGGAGAATATACAAAGAAGGGAGAATGTACAAGAGGAGTGAATCTATACAAGGATCAAGAAGGTTTGTGACGGACCTTCTTGCGGGAGCGAGGGGGTGGGTAGTATACATAAGTGTCGCTGTCAGAATCGTCCTCCGAAGAATAATAGTGAGGTGTGGGGAACGTCCAACGGGGGTCGACACACGGCTGCTTGCTCAAGTATGGCTTTAGAACAGCCGAACTGAGCTCACTCATATAGATCACCTCATCCGGACCTGATGAGGACTCCTCAGAAAGTTCCTTCTCTGAAACATCGGAGGTAACCTTCTTAGTCGGTTTTCTAGAACCTGAAGCATCAAGAGGAAGAAGAGATTGATACGTCTTAAGGAGTTTGGGGGAACACCTCAAGGAATCAACACCCGTCTTCTTCATACCAGATGACCGACTAGAGGATGGAGCAACCGATTTATCAAGATTGGTCAATTTGGTCCCAGTTGTCTCCTTTGGTGTATGTCCTGGATGTGGTGTGTGTGAGGTTCTGACTAGAGGTTCATCATCAGATGAGTCACCGTATGCGTTGTAATACTCCTGCAGGGTCAGCACACGTCTCTGATAAGGCACAGTGTTCTCAATTGGCTTGACATTGTTCGGTTCTTGTGTCGGATCATCGAAATGATCAAGGCAATCCACAAAGGTCATGTCCGACTCAATGATAGCTTCTGGTCGCGAGTCCTCTCTAGAAGCTGTCGCGGTGGTGGTGCAAGCAGTAGGCGGTGTGTGGTTGTAGGAAGTCTCTAAACCAATGGTCGTCTGGACAGTCAGTATCTCAGGTGTAGTAGAGAGATGGGACTCAACTGTCTCTCGAAGGTCACGATTGTCTGCAACTTTACGGGTTACCTTGGAATATCGTGTGTCCTCAAAGATCGGGTGAGGTCAGAGTACTCCCAATGCAGAGAAATTGATCTCCCGAGTCTCACAATCTATAGTTACCTTAGACAAGGCTAATAACAGCTTCCCAAGAATGACCGGAGACTGGGTGAACTCTCCTCGGTGCTCAATGTCAATGATCGTGAAGTCTATCTCCAATAGAGCACCTTGGAAAGTGACGATGACTGAAATGGTTCCTCTCGACCGTTTAATGGTCCGATCTGCCAACTGAATGATTTTTCTTGACTTCTTGGCAGATCCGAGTTTGAGTTTGACAAACACGAGGTCAGGAGGATATTAATCGGTAAGTCATCATCGATTCTTGCATGGGTGAATGTGGTATCTTTGATTTCACAATCAAACCTAGGCAACCGCTTTACTCTACGGCTCTTGGTTTTTCTCCCTATCATCAAAGATGTGGCCATAGACACTATATGTATCTCAGTCCTTGTTCTCTTGTTGTCCGACCTTTTAGGCATCAATTTACTTCTCACAAATCTTTTAAGGTCGGGAAAGTGCTCAATGGCCATTATTAAGGGAAGCTCAAAAATCAACTTTCTATCCAATGCTTCCCTAACTGCATGATCCAATTTTTTTAGATCTTTTCCTTTTTCAATTTTTATGGTATTTTCTGAGTTTTCAATTTTTTTTGTCTTTTTGGTAGGTGAAGGAGGATTAGGAGAATGTACAGACTCTGGTTTGGAGGGAAAGTGGTTATTAGAAGAGGGAGGTAGAAGGGACTCCAGCTGTACATGATGTGTGGTCAATCCGGTGTCTTCCATGTTTTTAAAATTCAATCCAAGAAATTCATGATTCACATTTCTACCTGGATTTTTGATCGGTCTACAAATGCCATCCTCCAATAAGTTCTCATGACACATCATGAGAGAAGTCTGCTCAGTTGGAGGATACCGCTGAGAACTTGAGATCTTATACTCAACACATCTTGACTCAGACGTGTAATACTGGGTTGAGTATGACCTATCTGTATGGCAGATGTTGGTCGGAGCCTCATCTGGTGGAGTTAGTAGACAGGGGGTCTGTAGATCGGTCTCATGAGTCCAATCCCCTGTATATGCCAGCTCTCCGAATGGGTGATATGAAGGTTTGTCAATGTCGGCTCTATCACTGAGGTCAATCAAGTCAGGAAGATCATGTAGTGCAGGCTTCTCCATTCGGTTTGTCTGGTTGACCTTGTTGTACCCAAAGGTTAAGTCAGGATGTGTATAGGTCAAATGTTGCCCGGTCCTGACTCGAGGTGAAAATGAGGTATGAGGGGGCAACTGATTTTGCCAATCATTCATCTCAACAGTGGCTTGCTCTTTGGTTTGTTCCTTAATTCCAGCAAGCGGACGAGAATATGGGGAGTCAATCCAGGGTGGTTGTGGGTCAGGGGGGTAAGAATGTGAGGTAGGTGAGAAGGATGAAAAAGTGGAGAAATCAGTTGGAGTTCTGACTTCGCGATCGAGGTGTAGGTATGAAGAGGAATGAGAAGGTGGAGATGGTCGAAATATGGTCGAAGAAGAGTGATGTGGATATGGTGACCAATATTCTGACATCTTGGAAGGGAGATGGGAGAATGAAGCGGATCGAGGAAGATAACGTGCAAGTGCACCGAATAACACACAAACAAACAAACACAAGAGCAAACCCTGAGTTCACCTACTCAACACAGTGACGGTCGCAAAAGTCCGACCGTTTATCTTTTCAGTTTTAATTAGGTGATAAATGAAGATATAAATCCAATTACGCAAGGCTCAAAAGTAGTTTTTGGGCACTATCCTAGGGATGCGTCCTCACCTCTCAACAATCACAATTAGCCAAGCATACAATGAGGGTTTTACTCTCCCAAAACAAGTGTTAGTTTTAGTCAATTTTTTTGTGTCAACTCTGATTAGCAGTCCCGATTTTATGGTTATCACTTGATTAATCCACCAAACAAAGCACATCTAACGATCAGTCCCGATTTCCTTTTAACCTAAGTTTCAAAAACCAAGGGGAGGGAGTCGAGAAAAACCGATGCAAATAATGAAATTAATGATGCATGCCCAGTTCAGAAGACTTACAGTGATCATCGCGCTCTACATGCGGGATGCAAGGCAGAATTGAAATTTTATACTATATGAATGCAAACGAGAAAACCGTTCCTAGACAGGCAGTTCTATTAGCGAGTGATGAACAAGTTAAATTTTACTAATAACTCTGCGGTCTAAGTGCGTCTCATTAAATGTGATGTGTGGTCCTAAAAATTTACGAGCACAAGCAATAAAGATATTCTAATAAAATAAGCTCTAAGAGCCGCGAGTGCAAGTCCTATTCTACGTCAAGCAACCACACGACCACAAGAGGGTCCAAAGTCCAGTCCGGATACAAGCGCGAGCTCTCAAACAAGAGCCGCTGGAAAGTGAGAAATTACCTAAATTATTACAATAATTACAAAAACTCTCTCTAAAATAAATAAATTCTCCTATCTCTTCAGCAGTCGGCGCGCGTCACGTCCGTCGACCTCCGATGCACTCCAAGTCCACCGGGCCCTCGCAAGGAAAACAAGATTTATATTAGAGAGATAAAAAAACAAAATATATACAAGAATATGGAGAGAAATAATTGAAAGAAAATGGACGAAATACAAGGTGGCTCGGGGGTCAGACTACCCGAGTAAATGAAAAACTAAATCTAAAATTTTAAATTAATCCCTAAGCCGTTTGCCTCCCCGGCAACGGCTCCATCTGACGTGTCGCTAAATACAATATTTAATTCGTGTTCGTTGTAATACGTGTACTTAGCGATTCGGTCAGAACCGAGAGAACAATCTCCGTGATGAGTGTCTCGGCTTAATTTATTTCCCGGGCAAGTTCGGGATCGAACACAGGGAGGCAAAGGAACAACTTGGGTTTAATTCGAAGTTTAGATCTAGATTTCCAATGCGGTTATTTATATATTTTTTTAATGCAAATAGGATGCCAAAATGCACAATGCAAGTGAACTAATATACTAAGAAAGCATACAACTTAGCCAAATTAAGTTTAATACCAAATCAGTTCAATTCAGCTAGATTATATTTTTCCTAGAATACTAATCCAGAGAGGAACACAAAACACATTTTTTTTGGAATTTTAGGGGTTAAAATGCAACAAGGAAAAATGTGCACTTTTTATGGGTTTTTTTCGCAATTTATCAAACAAATAGTAAGCAAAAATTATGAAAAAATTACTGGAACTAAAACATGATGCAAGGAGATTACTTTTGGAATTTTTTGACAATATATGAATTTTTTATGGATTTTTTAGTGAAAACAGAGCAATAGTGATTAAATAATTTCTAATAAATCCACTTTATCAAATTAATCAGAATGTGAATTATCTCAAAAAGATATTTTTATCTATAATCCAGGAGACTTGAAATTTCACAAAAATAATGTACATGGATTTAATTAAAAATCAATTACTAAAATCGCTCTACAATTTATTTCAGACACAAGACAATTCCACTTTAGATGAAATTTGGACAGTAAGTTAATCACATATCAAGGCATCATTCTTAATTTTTGTGGAATTGTTAGAGAAACTGTGTGTGAGATATCAATTTAAGAGTTCAGATTGGGTAAAATATGCAGAATTTTAGTTACACAATTATAATTAATTATCCAAATATCAGAAAAATACAAATAAATACTCAGATGACAGAGAATAAGTTGCTCCACACAATGCTATTTTTCTTTAAATAAAAGGACGCCAAAACAAGGTCCAAATCAACACACAAACATAGGGGTCTTTGTGCAATACAGAAATTAAAAAGAAAACTCAAACTTATGCATAGGGACTATTTTGTAATTACAGAAACTATATAAAACATTTCCACAATTTTTACAATGAAAAAAATAAAAAAAACTTTACCTTCTTCTTCCTGGACGCAGATGGAGAACCCAAAGGAGATAGGGGAGGCGGGCGGCGCTGCGCGGCCGTGTGCGTGGGTCGCGTGTGTCGGAGGCGGAGTGATGGAGGGGCGCTGGGGCGGCTAGGAGGGCGCGGAGGTCTGGCGGCGCGGTGGCGCGCTGGAGTCGAGGACTGGAGGCGAGGGCTGCAATTAGAGGCGGTTGGCGACGACGCTAGCCGCAGCGGCGCGGCGAAGGGGGCGCGTCCGTCCACGCGCGGGCAGTGGTGGCCGCGGCCAGAGGCGGTGGCGGCGTAGACGCATGCGGGCGGTGTGGGCCGGTGGTGGCGGCGGTGGTTTCCCCACCGCTGCTGCTGCGTTTTTTTATTTTTATTTTTTTAATTTTTTTGCTTTTCTTTTTGCTGTTCTAATTTTTTTGTTTTAGATTTTAATATTTTTTTTAATTTTGTTTAAAGAGAGAATGCAACAAATGTAAAAAAATGATGTGGTGGTAATATAAAAATGATGGTGGTGACCAAGACAAAAAGGAAACAAAATATTAGATAAAAATAAAATAACTAGAGAAATGAGAAGAAATAACTTACCTGGTGTTTGCCGGATTTGCGGAGCAGCTACGCTGGACTCCTGTCATCGCTTCGATCCGATTGGCGAAATGAAAATCGGAGAAGCTAAGCGAGCTCGATGGGGAACTCGTGACGCGGAGCGGAGCTCCGCAGATCTCGCCTGAAGGAGGTCGTCGCTTGAGGAAGATGTCTCGCCGCTGTCACCAACAGCACACTCCAAGCTCTCTCCTTTTTATATTAGAATGGCGGATGAGGAAAAAATGTGGATGTGAAGATGATTATAAAGAGATGAATAATGGAAAGTTAGAATGGTGGTGGTGTTGAATGAGAAGTTAGATTATTGGTGGAGTTGAATGGGAGGTTATATTATTGGTGGAGTTGAATGGGAGGTTGGATGAAGAATATGGAGTGGAATGGAGGTTGGTGGTAGAATGGAAGTTATTGTAGAGAATGGAAAAATAATAAATAAATAAAGTAGGTTACTTTAAATACAATAAAAAATAAAAAGAGAAGAGAAATAGTGAAGAGTTTACAAAAGAAGTTATACAACATGTATAATTTTTTTGTTTGCTTTTCTATTTTATATTTTTTTATCTTTTTAATAGTAGCTATGTACAATAAGAAAATACAATAAAATACTACAATCAAAATACAACACCACCATTATATATATATATATTTGTATTTTAATAATTAAGAAAGGAAAAAAAATAAAAAATGAAGAAAGAATGAACATATACATAATATACAATGTACATCTAGGTCCCAAAATCCAACTTTTGCAAATGAGCTCCGATTTTAATGAAACTACTTCCGTTGGATAGATAATTTTCTAACTTGAACTTTAAAAGTGAGTTTGGTGAATTTGGAGTTCATACGGAGCAGGAATTTAGCTTGGAAGTTGGTCTTTACGGCTTTTTCCCATTGGGATCTAGGAGCATTTATTTGAGATATAATTTGTTTTGTATTTTTTATTTTTAATACATTGATATGAACATGTTGGAGAGAGAATTAGCTAAAAAGGAGTTGAAATGAAATTATTAAAAATACATGAAGTTTTGGGCTATTTACATGTGAAAAACTCCTTTGATTTTGCGGCTTTTTATTGTTAATTTATTTTGTACAATCTAATATACAATAATTAGTGAGTTTTATTTACAAGAGTCATTTTGTTAATTTATTGATTTTATGGACATTTTGCTGGGATTTTACTCGGGGATTTTGCTAAGATCAATATATTGAGATGATGAATCGTGGATTCATCAAGGACCAAGATTCAAATGCTCAAATAGGGTTGTGGGCATGAGATTGATAGATGAGCCATTGTCTAACAAAGTTCTTACAAACTCGATTTCTTTGATTTGGCTAGTGACGAAGTGAGCACCCATGTCTCTTTTCTTCCTTGGCAGCTCATTTTTTATAAGACGAGATGTGGCAACATAGAGTATGTGCTTCTTTGTTCGGCTATGATTATGTTTGCTGGCCCTTGTTGGTGTGTATCTCACCATAAAGTATTTTCGAAAAACCGAGTCTCTTTCGATCATCTCGTATAGGGACAGAGTGACCTTAATATTTTCTTTACAGATGTGGGCCATCTCGTCATCATTTTTTTGGTTTTTTATGTGTTTCTTCTTTCCTCCCATAAGAGCGCGAGGGAAAGGGATGGACTTGTTATAATAAAAAACATCACTTTTATTAAATGAAGAATTGTTTACAGGACTCGGACTGAAAACAGGAAAATTGGTGGTCAGATGTTGCTGGTGTCTTGGTGGCATTTCTTCGTCAGACTCGGAATTTGACTCTCTATTACCTCCAGTTGTGTTATGCATCACGGGTGGTGTGGGTGGGTCTTCTTATTTCTCCTCAAGTCTCCCTTCCTCAATTCCCCTAGGATTGTATGAATTTGTGGACACTGAGGCTATGTCACCATGTTCCTTTGCTCGATCAGACATGGTTACTGTCCTTCCGCTCCTAAGAGAAATATGATAAGCGTTATTATTTGATAAGAGCTCGTGTTCAGGTATGGAATACTTAGAGATTAATATCTGATTATGTCCGAGGCTATTTGGGTTATCTTGGACTTGAGCTGGAATCACGGTCTGTGGTGCAGTCACCTCATCTCTCCGTCGAGAGAGTTTACCTGTGTCGACTCTCATGTCATGAAGTTCGTCCAGCACTCGTTGAAGTTTCGGAGAGATAGAAGAAGAGGATGAGCCATGACCCTGCCTAGCCTGAAGTTGCTGAGATTGTCTAAATAGGCGTTGTTGGCCTTGGTGTTGATTCTGCTGTGGCTGAGGTTGTGGGTTCTGATAACCCGTGCGGTACTGTTGTGGTTGAGATTGGTAAGTTGGTCGGGCTTGTGGTGGACAAGGGTTCGGAGAGGTTTGATTTGAACGGTTGACTGATTCCAGGTTATACCAAACTCTGTTTATCTCCATGACTTGTGGAGGTTCCTCGTAAACAGTGAGCAGAGGTTTCTTCAATTTGACGGGACAAGATTTGGTATCCACCCCAATTGTTATGTTGCCCTACCCCTTGACCCTGAATATAGTGAATTTGGTGTATGGGTGCGGGGGGTGAAGTTAGGGCAGGTATCTTAGATACCATGTCAGCCAATTCCTCCATTTGCTTAGACAATTTAGCCAATTTCTCCATATCAAATGATTTACGGAGTTCGTCCACCTTTTTATAAATCTGTTCGACCATAGTTAGCTTATCAGCTATTATTCCCATATCAGCACTCTGATCGGTCGTCAGATTATTCACCATCTTTTTGGAGCTGACTATGTAAGCCCAGCTGGTGGCTTGTGTACGGTTGGATTCAACCAATCTCTCGAACACCTTGTAGATGGTGTCCTCGTGATGTCCCATCTAGCTTCCTCCGTAGGATGCACTTACTAACCCTTGAGTCTCAGGGTTTAGCCCGCTAACAAGACTTTGGACCAGCATCAATTTACTTATCCCGTGTCCTGGGCATTTCTGGATTAAGTTTGTGACTCTTTCCCAGATTTCGTGGAATGGTTCGCTCGGGTGTTGGGTAAAGCTTGTGAGCTTGATCCTCATCTGATTAATTCTACTAACTGTGTAGAATTTATTTAAAAATAAAGTCTTGAATGTGGCCCATGTAGTGACTACTTCCCCTAAGTTTTTCAGCCAGTAGTCGCCTTATCAGTCAAGGCAAAGGGGACAACTCTCAACCTTATTTAGTCTTGGCTAACCCTAGGGTGGCAGAGGTTAGCGTAGACTAACTCGAAATCACGGAGGAAGATATACGGTTCTTCATGATTATTCCCTCCTAACTTCAGCAACAGTGCAAGGAAATGCAGTTTGTGTTCGAATGCATCCTCAGGGGGTACCGACCTCAACCAGTTATAATCATCATCTAATTTGGGGAGGTACATGTCTTCCATAGCAGCCTCGCCGTATTGCATTACTGCTATCTGTGCCCGAAGCAGTTCATTGTGTTGTTCAGCATCGGTCATCCTAGCCAAGAGTGCCCGAATGGAGTCATTGTCGTTCTCATCGTCACCAGGGTTCTTCTTTGGAGGCATTGCGATTCACCTTCAGAAGGAAAGAATTCAGTATTAAGTGTCGGAATTAAATGAAGATTTTCTAAGGATAAAAGTTTCCTTAGTGGAGGAGTGAAAATATGATGATCCTAAGACAAGAAGGATCGAGAGAGTCTTCACGAGAATACGGACACAAAGCAAACACAAGTCAAATTATCAGGTTCACCCACTCAACACAGATGAAGGCACGTCAGGGTTCAACCGCTTATCTTTTCAATTTTAATTTAATGACAAGACAATCTCGAAAATTAAGCGGAGTTGTTAGGTACTGAAATATTTCACAAAGACTGTCTCGAGTTCGTATAACTAGTTGCAACTACTCTCAGCCAGTATAGGTGTAAGTACGAACCGTTTAAACGGCTACCCGTGTTACTTGAGGACAGAGCCTTCTGCGGTGTCCTCTAAACCACCCACTCTGCTAAGGGAAGTCGGACCGTAAAACGGCTACCCGAGACCCTCACTGAAAAGTAGCTAATTGTTTTTAAAAAACAGTAGTCTTTGTGAGATTTATCAGTTTTGGATCTTTCCTAAGTGTGCGTTCAAGTCCTTACAATCAATGAGTGGGTTTCTCTCCACCAGACACAGGTTAATTTTATGTCAGTTTATTTACAGTCACCTTGATTAGCAGTCCCAATTTTAAGCTAAGGTTGTCACTGTAGTTTATGTGAGCACAGAAATTCACGCCTAACGAGCAATCCTAATTCCTTTAAATCCTAAGTTGTAAAACTTGAGAAAGGACAATCGAAAAAGCCAATGCAAACGCAAATCTATGATGCATGCTTAAGAGAAAGACTTACAATGAATCCTCACGTTCTTCATGCGGGATGCAATACAAGGAATTAAAATTTACACTAAATGATATGCGCAGATGAAAAATGCCCTAAGTAGATATTTCTATTAGCAGGAAGAATTGATTTCAAATTTTGGCTAATGTTGAACGATCTATAGTGCGTTTAATTAGTGAGAGTGTGGCCTAAGAATTACGAGCACAATCAATGATATACAAGCAAGCGTATATCTGCCTAAGTCCTACGCCACTGAAGTCGGGTCCCAACCACACAGAAGGGGTTGAAACAGACCCGACACACCACAGAAGTGTTCAATCTGAATTTTTACAAGGATTCAAAGAGAGGGACCCTTAGAATAATGTATAAATTTAAACCTAGACTAGTTCTCTCTCACACAAAAATTAAAACTTAATCTTCGTCCTTGCATATCCTTGAATTAAATTCCAAAATATTGCTCCCAGTAGTGTGCAAAGAGAGAAATTACGGTTAGTACCAGAAGCAAGAGAGGAATGCAAAATAAAATGCAGAAAAGAAAAAAATGACACAAAAATTAACTTCACAAAATTAATTACAAAAAATGATTTAAAACCCTAAAAAATTCGCCGTTCCCCGGCAACGGCTCCATTTGATGAGCGTCAAATTTGCCTCTTTTAAGAATCGATGATTGTCGTAATATAGGAGACAAATTTGGTTCAGCAAAAACCACAATCTTTGAATGTTGTGGAGAATTTTTCTTGGCAAGTGTACCAAGGTCGAACATAGGGAACAATGATTCTTAGTTGCGCGGTTTTAAATTAAATTAAGTAATTAATTAATGGTTGATCAAATTTCTGTGTTGGGACAATATAATACAATGCAATTATGAAGATGCGATGCAAAGAAAATAAACAGAGAGAATTATGCTCAGGATATGTGATTTGAAACATGTTAAATCCTCAAATAATCAGATCTATAATTTCACAAGATTAATCACAAATCAAAGTGGATAGAACTCAAGAATTATTCAAACTGACTCAATGCTTCATGTTAATAAATTTATGCTTAGAATAATTTGAAGCAAAATATCCGTCCTCCAAATGTCTTTGATTCAATTCCTCGAATAGTCGACAATAATCTTAGAGGAATTGATCGGAATTAATCCCCTGTGAAAACTTAACTATCGAGAATAATCAATAATGATTACATAGGTTTAATCAACATCCGAATTACTGCAAAAATTAACATTAATTTCTCAAGCACAAATACATCAAAATTAGCCTGCATATGTCAACAGAGATCCTCAAATGATAATTAACCTTAAACAACCTCAGATCTGTCCACAAACTATGCAAGTGGTAGATCATGAAAAGAGCTTCAAAATGACATATTATATACTAAAAATGGAGTTCGTATGGAAAAGATATGATGAAATGAATTTTTAGGGACTAAAATGTAATTAAAATAAAGTTTCTCTTTCAAAAAGATCCCTGAAGGGGCTTATCTGTAATCTAGCAAAGTCAGGAGGGCCCTTCTATAATTTACCCCAGGCAGAGGTATATTTGTAATTTCTGAAAAGAGCAGGGGGCGTCAGTGCAATTTTCCCAGCGCACATGCCATGAGGCTCGGACGGCGGGGCTGAGGCTCAGGTGTGGTCGAGCCTGTGGATCGGGCGCCAAGGCACATGCTCGGATCCAGACCTAAGGCTCGGGTGGAGAACCTCAGGCTCGGAGGTCCGAAGCTGAGGTAAGGAGGGGAGGTTGGATGCTTCCCCGTGGCACGTCCGTAGTCGTTGGATCAAGGGCTAGCCCCTGATCCAACAGCAACTGTACGGTTGGGCGCAGCTCGATTGGGAGGCGGTGCGGGGACGGTGCGGCCGAGGCACGGTGGCGATGGCCGAGCGGAGGCGGTGGTCTTAACGCACGGCGGGGCGCGACGACGAGGCGGAAGACGCGGCGCTTGGTCGCGCGAGAGTCGGAGCGGCTGGCAACGCCCGCGGTGGTCGGAGGTCCCCTTGCTCGTCGACACACGACTGAGAAAGGGAGGTGGCATGTCTGCAAGCGAGGTGCTCCGGTAGGGTGCAGGGGTGTACCTGCAAAGGTTAGCAAACGCGGAGGCGTAGGTGGACAGATTTGGAGCGAGGATTCCAGCATATGCGATGCTGGATGAGGAGAAGGAGAAATGGGGAGGGAGATACTAGGTATGGATGTTGTGTGCTCGACGGTCACTCGACCGGAGCTAGAGAGGAGCTTCGAAGGGGAAGCTTTGCACAAGGCGCAGGCCTTGGATCACGCCGCGAAGGGGGCTGCCGCGGTCACCGGCAAAGCTAGAGGAAGGGCGGATGGTTTGTGCGGCCGGCGAGGAGGGGTCTTTATAGATGGCGATGGAGGGATGTTACGCGGGTGAGGGGAGTGAATGGTGGTGGCGTGCATAACGACTGGAGGAGGTGAGGGGGGCACTGGCCGTTCACGCGGGGTGGAGTGCGTAATGACCAGGGGTCGTGCATGGTGGAGGTCGCGCGAGAGTCGGCTAGAGGTGGAAGAAGGTGGGGGTCAGCGGTCTGGAGAGAGGAAGTGGGGGGGTGCCACGTGGCACGCCCAGGAGATGCCATGTGGCACCCCAAAAAAATTCAAAATTTAAAGATAAAGTAAAAAAGAAAAGAAATAAAAGGAGACCTCAGATCGAAAAATTTCCTTAGTTGTTCGTATCGATGAGATCTACAACTTTCATGAAGGACTCGGGAGCAAAAGATGTCACATGTGCGAAGTGGTATTTTTGGTGGTTTTCCATGTGTATAGTACCATTTTTTTAGAGTTTTGTATTTTTTTGATGGTTTTAAAGAAGATAAAAATCTATAAAAATATGGTAAAATAAAATAAAAATATTTACACACTAATCTATTTTTTGAATTTTTAATAAATAATAGAGTAGGAAAATAAAATAGAAGTATGAAACACACAATTTTTGTACAAACTCACAACGGACACTTGGACTCAGTCAGTTTCTTTGATTTCAATTTTAATCTGGATTTGTATTTTTATGTCGCTTAATAAAACTTTCATCAAAGAACACTAATGAAGAAGAATAAAATTAAAAGATTTAATTATGCACATAAAAACTCAGGTCAAAAATAACAAAAAGTCAAAATGCGTAAAAAGGCCCAAAATCCAACTTTCACATATGAGCTCCGAATTTTACGAAATTGGTCTTGTTTTGAAGATAATTGAAAATGGAGTACTTTAAAAGTGAGTAGACCAAAATCGGACATTGTATGTGGGAGATATGTTCATTTTAGTCTGTCAGATGGAAATCAGTCTTTGGGATTATTTGACACTTATTTGAGTTTGTAATTTTTTGTATTATTTTATTTATTCTTGTTAGTAATATCTACACAATGGAGGTGGTTTTGAGTCAATCAGAGTTAGATGAATTAATTACAAATATGATAAGTTAGCGGCTTTTTGGGCTAATTTACACTTGGAATTTTTAATGCAATTTATGCATGATGAAATGCAATTATTATTTACACATGTATGACTGCTGATGATGCTTTATTAATGATTAAATGCATGTGAATTCTGGGAAACATAGCCTGATTGACCAATTTTAGCATGATGAATACGAGATTCATCATAGAGTTTTGTACAGGTGACTTGAGCGGCTAGAAGATTGAGGTCAATCGCTCGATGTAGTGATCCACAACTCGAGGAAATGACCGGGCGTGATAGAGGGATGTTCGAGGAGAAAAGGTCACGAAGGAATCGATCAAAAATGTTGCAAGAATTAAACAACAAAAATTGAGAAAGATGGGTGTCGAATGAAGCTCTAACAGGGTGCGGGGCTAGTCACAGGAGTTGACTAGGGTCAACTCAAGGCGTAACTTGGTTGGTCCACGTGGACCAATCAGAAAAATCCTGCCCTAAATTTAAAATTCATTACTAAATAATAAATGATTTTATTAAAATAAAGTCATAAAATAAAAGTTGTTTGTAATTTTCTGTAGCATTTTAATATTATATTTATTTATTTTTTTGAACTTATTTATTACAAATTAGTCTTTAAGGTTTTATAGGTATATTCATCTATTTTTGAGTATTTTATTTTTATTTTTTTGTTATTTTATTATTTTATATATGTATAACTTACTTCAATATACATAAATATATTTTTATTACATTTTTCTGATATAATCTGTACACTTAAATAAATAGGGGAATATATTATATAGGTATAAGTATATGTATTTCATCTATGTATTATGTATACATATTTTATTTTAATATTTTATTCATGATTTTATTTTATTTTAAATATGTACAAATATTATAAATAATATTTATAAATTAAAAATATAAAATTATAAAAATAATAAATAATAAATAAAATGGATGCTTTATTCAGGTATACTGTCAATAGGTGTCCAAAACCTAACTTTCACACTTTAACTTCAAAAAATATGAAACCACATTCACTAAATAGCTTACTAAAAGTTATATATAATTAACGTGATTTTGATGTATTTTGAGTTTTTATTTAGGAGATATGGGTCTGGAAAGTTGGGATTTTGGCATTTTATTTAGAGTATAAAATGTATACTATATATTATTTTTGTATGAAATTAATTTTCAATTGTTACTTGTATTTTTATATATAGCTTTCATGTACAAAGTTTCTTTATGCGAGATATAAAAATTTGAAAATAAAATAGATCCTGAAATGGACTTATTGAAAAATAAAAGAATGTGATTTTTATTCTATTTTGACCCTTATCTCCCCCCACTTTATTCCTCGACCTAGTCATCAATATGCCTAGGTCTAGGGTTTAGGGTCATAAAATATCTTTGACATTTTATTTTTTTTCTTTTCTTTATTATATAATTTTTACATTAAAAACAATATTTTATACACAATAAATAGAACGAACAATGAATGTTAATTTGTACAAAATAATATTATTTACATGCATTAGCTTTGATTTTTAAGGCCAAAATATAGAATAAAGGTGATGAAATGGAGATTCATCGCCCCTCAAGATGTAGTTGATGGTATCTCGCTCCTTCTGAACCACCAATAAAAACTGTATAACGTATGATCTTGCATAATGTTAACATGGTTCATTTTCAAATGATCTTGCGACATTCCAGAACGAGTAAGTCGATGTCCTCTATTGTATCAATGATAGAATGGAGAAGTTTGAAGTCTTAAAGAAGCTCTCCTCCTCTCATCGATCCTTTAGGGTTGCTCCTGCTCCTCATGCTAAAGCCCCAACACCTCCTCCTCATCCCTCTCCCCAAACCATGCCCTCTGCTCCTTCATCATCTCACACTAGGAAGAAACTCGTCATCAAGAATTCTCGAGGAGGAAGAAGAAGAAGCTGAGATTGAGTCTAAAGAACAGGATGATGATGATGACGATGTGATTGACTTCGACTATGACTTAGATGCTTAATTGTTCCTTTTTGTTTCTCTCTGTTCTTGAGTTAAGTGCTCTATGCATGCTTTTTATGTTATTTCTCTATGTTATGTATTGCTACTTTCTCTTGAATGAAGTTTATGGTTGAAGTTTATCTTCTGTTAGGCTTACTTGAGTTCCTTTTAATTATGACAAAAAAGGGGAGAAGATAAAATGCAAGATAACTAAAAAGTTAAATGTTTTGTTTTAAGAAGTTATGAATTCAGGATCTTAGCTTCAGGGGGGAGGGGGAATTAAAATTAAGATTAAATAGATTGTAAAATTGTTTTGAAGACTAAAGTGTGTTGTTTTGTCATCTTTAAAATGGAGAGATTGTTAGAATCTTATTTACTCTTATTTTAAAGTCGATATGACATATTACTTCTACTTGCAAAGTGTATTGTTTTGCAGGATCGTCAGCCAAAGCTCAAGACTTCATCAGAAGCTCTTCAAAAGTTCTCTATTTCATACTATATGTTGTCAAGTGTTTTTACTGTATTTATTGTCTAACCATCGAATGTACTCTAAATAGTATTAATTCTTGTGTATCTAATGATGTACACAACGAGTTAGTGTTGCTATTGGTTAAGTCAAAGCTCTCTCAACGAAGTCAAAGTGAAAAACTTCCATTGAACGCTCATTGCAACTTCGGTTGATCGACCATTGATTAATCACTCATGGTACTTCATTGATCGATCATTTTACAGCCAACTGATGAACACTTTGAACTGATGAATCATCAATTTATGTATGATTGATAAGACACATTGATCGCTCGTATCTTTGGTTATGATCAATCATTTTTGAACATTGTCTATTCTTGATCGTTATTTTTCATTATCGATAACCCACTTTTTGTGATGATATTTTATTTGAATTTTGAATTCTGTGACTGATTCTTTGATTGATCATGTCCTCTTGTCTGATCGATCATTTGAGCATTGATCGACCACGGTCTTTGCATTGATCAATCATTCCATATTTAAATGTTTCTATTTTTGGATTTCGATGTTTACATGGCTTAAATTCTATAAAAAAGAGTCCCCTACCTCTGCATTTCAACACATAACTCATTTGAATATTCTTCTCTCTTCTCTCTCTCTCCCTCTCTCTCTCTCTTGAGTGCTCATATCTTCAAGAGAGAAGATTTCTTAGCTAAAAGCTAGTCCTGATCTGGAGCAAGTTCTTCAAGCTCTATGTGTGTAGTCAGAGATGTCCTTAAATCTACTTAGAAAAATACAATGATATTTTTCATATTATAGCTTTCACTTGTTATATATATGATCCAAGTATTTGCATATCTTGTTATATATCCTCTTTGCTGATTATTAATTTGTTGATACTTGAGTATTTACTTAATCAGATTAGATAATTATTTTCTATCATGTTCAATATAATGTTGTTCTACATATATTCTCGAATTTATCTCTATAGGAAGCTCTGGGTAAAGCCTCAAGCAGTGTTGCAGCTAATTCAACTATATATGTGACTTTGGTGTTTGATCTAAAGTTGTGAGATTTACGCTTGTAATCGGTTGATATATCCATCTAAATATCTCAAGATATAGTGGAATAGTTGGTCGCCTCAGCAGATTGAAAATCCTAAGTCAGGATGGCTTGGGTTATGGTTTTTACCTACCCGGATTTTTAAGTTAACATATTGTGCAGTGTGGTTGTTGTTTCTCATTAGATTGAATTGCTTGTCTTTTGATTTCGCGAAAAGAAATTTTAATCACCCATATTCCCTCCCTCTAGAGTGTATTCGATCTGCAAGTATTGCCAAATAATTCTACATCATATATTTAAAGGAATTTTATACCAATATCCTTTCAAGTTTTATAATAACACTTATACCCATATTATTTTACATTTACATGTGTACTCCTATATTTTCTAAAATTCATAATAGTGGTATTTATTAGTATACATACACAAAGTCAATTTTGTGAATTTGTAAAAATATGGGGGCACAAGTGTAATTGCAAAAAATTATGAGTATAAGTATTATTAGAAAAATTTGAAAGGGTATAAAAATGTATTTTTTCAAATTTATATAAATACATAGGTATATTTACACCCATACTCATGTATAATTTCATATATGTATGTGCATAACCCTCGATGATTTATATTTACACAAGAAATCCCAAATAATCACTCTATCTCACACCCATAACCCTCCGTTATGTTGTTCCAATATCTCCACCACTTATCTCAGTTGTTGTGACCCACCATAACCCATTGTTTCCATTTACTTTATTTTTTCTATTTTTATTATATTTTTAATAGTAACACCCTCCTTCCCCTCCAACTCCCGCTAACACCTTCCTCCAATCCCAACCAACACCCCCCTCCCACTCCTCCCTCCTCCGCCCCCTCATCTACCCCCTCCATTGCTCCTCCTCCATGCCCCATTGAGCACCCTTTAGCCCCCTCATCCAACCCTCCCCCTTCTAGCCCCCTTTGCATACGAGGGTGGGATGGGTGCTACAAGGCTCATTGGGAGGTGATGAAGGTCAAGGAAGAGGAAAGTGAAGAGGAACAATGCCAATGTAAATAAGATGAACTCAAAGGGCATGTTAGTTAAATATTTGATGGATTCCATCATGGTTAACAGAGAAAATGGTAGAAGTTAACACATAGTTATGCCATGTAAGAGTTAAGCACTATTCACGGTTCTGGATGTAATTATAAATTAGGGATTTTTACCCGGCAAACCCTGTAATCTTTTCCAATTACCTCTACGACCTTTGAAACATCCTAATTCCTTCCCCGACCCCGTAAACTTGCTAACCCTTACCCTACAGACCCCGTGGTTAACCCCTGTTCATTTACCCGTTTAAATTAACCGGTTGCCGTTATGTTCTTTTATATTATACACATTTTCTTTATCAAATTTACATTGAGTACCACTCCATCATTCGAGAGGAGCTGATCCCCCTGCGCCGCTCCCCACCAGCGTCAAGCTTTGAGCCTCGCCACTGCCACCGTCGAGGAGCCTTGTTCACCGGCGACGGGTACGGTGCCAAGTTCACTGATAAGATCTTCGTAAAGAAGCATACTGGCCCCGGCATGCTCTCCATGGCCAACGCCGGCCCCAACACCGACGGCTCCCAGTTCTTCATCTCATTTGTACTGCCAAGACAACGTGGATGGACGACAACAATGGTTAACGATTGGAGTCGTTGGAAGATGAAGCTCTTCACCTAATCATGAGGTGGCTCTACAATCCAGAAGTTAAGATTTTTTCCCCCAATTTATTGTGTCTTTCCAGGTCCTATTCAATTGAAGGTGATGGATACGATCTGATAATAATTGATTTCTGGTGAATGGAATGAGTAGCTAATTCTCGACCTCGACCGATCGCTCTCACAGGTGGCTTTGATATCCGATGAAGACGAATATGTGAACGGATAGAGGCTTTCTCCTTGATTCATCTGATGGGTATCTTCCTGCTAATAGTAGATATCGTCTTGATTCTTATGAATCGGAGGTCTTGGGTGGCTCTAAAGAGGGGGTGAAGAACCTGAGCTGTGCGATAGAAGTGGGCAGAGGTCCTAGAGGCGCGGGGGAGGGGGTAGAAGTCCTGGGCAGCGGAGGGATGGGGGGAACAGTCAGAGCATGGTGGTTGGGTTCGCCGGAGCCACCAAATCCTGCACCACCCTCTTCCTCGGGTCTCCGCCTGCACCACCCTCTTCTTCGGGTCTCCGCGTGCACCACCCTCTTCCCCGGGTCTCCGCCTGCACCTCCCTCTTCCCCGGGTCTCCGGCTGAACCATCCCCCCCGCTGCCGCCGCCGTCGCTCCCTGCTCCCCCTCCTCCCGTCCCGTCGACGGAGTTCCCTCTGTCGATGGAACCCCCCCCCCCCCCCCCCCCCCCCCCCCCCCCCCCGACCACTGCCGATGGAGTCCCCTCCCTGCCACTGCTCGCTGCTCCACCCAGCCTCCCAAGCTCCCTGGCTTTTTTTATTTTTTTATTATTATTTTGGCTAATCCTAACCGTTGGATGGTAAATTGGTTAGGTTAACTCAAGACTAACTCAAGTAATTGACTCAAATATAGTTAAAATTGACGGCAGGGTTTGTTGGGTAAGACGGAGCAAGTTTACGGGGTCGGGGAAGGAATTAGGATGTTTCAAAGGTCGTAGAGGTAATTGGAAAAGATTATAGAGTCTGCCGAGTAAAAATCCCTATAAATTATCAAGGTTTATGTACATAAATATGAAAGTATGTTGGATTATGGGTATAAATATTTCAAATACATATAAATATGAAAGTATGTGATGTCTATTGTTAACATTTTTAAAATTATTCCATTTCTAATTATTGACAAGTGTTGTTAACTTACTACTTCTCATAGTACGACTATTACAACTTCTTCTTTGGGTGGAGGCCTCATTTGTTGTTGGAAAGGGAATAACATCATAAATGATGTAAGAAGAGGCAACATTGCGTCATTGGTACGTGTGTTCATCGAAGTCAAATGGACGAAACTATTAAAATGTTTAGATGAAAATTTAAGAAGGGGGAGGGGGATTACATTAAGAAAAATTTGGAAGGCAAACATATAAGGAGTTCCATAAAGATAAAACTAGATTAGGGATGCAAACGGATGGATACGGATATATGTATTACCTTATCCTTATCTATCTTTGAATATGAATACATATGCGGATACAAATATTGTCAGATATTAAAACTATCTTACCATATCCTTAAAAAAATAGATACGGATGTAAAATGGATATTGTTCGTATATGAGTAATGTTAGAAATACTCAATAGAATCGACTTAAATATATACGAATTGGATGGAAAATACATGATATAAATTTACTAAATATGCCTGTATCATAAAAACTATACAAATATAGTAAAAGAAGGTATAAAAGTATATTATATAGGGTTAAAAATAATCTATGACTATATTTATATACGAAAACAGATATACATATACAGATGTTTACGAATATAAAAATAATATCACATATATGTATCCATTTTAAAATAGATACGGATAATGATGTCAAATCTGTATAAAATGGATAAGGTGACGGATCAGATACAAATATATGCGTAACCATTTGCATCCCTAAGCTAGATTATAATTAGTTTTTAAGTGTTTCTATTTTATTAGATAATTAAAAAAAATATATTTGTTCACTTCATTTGATTCCACAAGATTTTGATGGATTTTTATTTTTCTAAATAAAATTAGATTGATTGGACCATTTTCCTCCGATTCTTGATTTAACCAGTTGAATAGACCAGTTTGATTGGGGTTTTAAAATCTTGTTGTTAAGAGTGCAAGAAGGTAGGAACACCATTAAAAAGGTAAGAAAATTAGGGTAACTATGACAACTATGAGGCTCATGTAAAAATCCCAAGAACGAATATTTATAAGAAAAAATGAAGTTGTCCCTGTGCCATTTTTCAGCAAATTTTTTTATTTTTTGAAAAATATCACCATGTATATATATATATCTATCCACTATTTCATTCGAATTTCATCAAAAATATACTTCTATGCCCTCCATCTAGAACCGATAATTTTTAATAGTCTAAACATTGTTGTAATCGACCCATTTTAGATGGAGAGCAGGAGTCTTCGTTTCTAATGAAACTAAAAAATAAAAAATATATAAATGAGTGTATATATATAGTAATATTTAAAAAAAATAAGAAAGAAATGAAGTATAGGTGCATCTTTGTTTGCAAGGAGAACAATTTCCTTTATCCGAAGGAACACACCCCTTGTAAGAGATAACATCTCTATCTCGAAGATCGCTCCATATCCGAATCGGACCACTCCCTTCTGTACACCTCCTTTCTTCCTCCGCCGATGCCGGCCTCCGCTGCCGCCCTCCTCCCCATAGGGCTCCGCCTCCCCTCCACCTCACGCAGCCGCGTTAGGTGCCACGTGGCGGCCGCGCCGCTGTGGGCGCTGTAGCGGCGAGGCCCTCGGCGGCGGAAGTAGCGAGGACGATCATGGAGCTTTCAAAGACGGGACCTTGTCGGCGGTCACGGCCGCGGGATGGCCACTGGGGGTCGGTGCGAGATTCGTCGTGGACGCGCGGGGGAGTCCCAGCGGTGTGCCTCGGCAGTAGGGCGGAGGGGGATTCGATGTCGGGGGGAAATCGAGCTTCCACGTGAAGGTATGGTGGTAATTTGGCGCTAAAGCTTCCTCCTTTTTTTGGAATGGTATTTCGTGTGATTAGAGTTCGGTTAGTAAAAGTTGGGATTAAGTAGTGACGGATAGTGAATTTCCAGAGCTGACTCGGAATGAAATTAAAGAGAGATGTTGCATTTGAGAGAATCGATTGTGGCAGATAGAATTGTGGTATGGCTGGTAACCGTTCTACTGTCACGTGGAGGAGCTATGGTGACATTGGGAGGAAAGTTTTGGTTGATTGGGTGTCTATTGAATTCTGAATTGTTATTACGTGGTTAATCAAAGATGGATACTTGAAGATCGAGGGAGTAGATTGGTCTTCATGAAAGAATGGTGGATCGCACTATGAATTTTGTAAAATTTGCGTCTTCCCTACCTATACATAATGTTAGTTGGAAACCATTGTTCCACTGCTCGAGGATAGTTTGCAACCATTGTTCCACTGGTTGAGGATGGATTTTCGGTCTGGGTTCTATTCCTTTTTAGGCACTTAAACATTGTTCACACCCATAACCTTGAGTAATTTCACAATTACAATCATAACCCTGCATAATAACGAATTACATCAAGGATCCCCAATAGTGTTTAACTCTTACACACATAACCTTGTGTTAACTTTCCTCCAATTTTTCTGTTAACTATGACGGTATCCGTCAAATATTTTACATTTTTAACTTTTATGTTTCCATTCTTTACGAAGAAAACCACTCCCTCCTCCCTTCACCCCAGCCGACCTCTTCTCCTGCGTTGACCAGCTCGCCGCCATCCCCTCCAGTCCGTCGAGCTTCTCCTCCTCCCCTGCATCGTCCAACGACCACCACCCTCCTCCCCTTCTTCCCCTCGTCGAGCTCCTCCTCCTCCTCCTGTGGAAGCACCCCCTGTAGAATCCCCCTGCATCCCCAACGAAGGTTCGACTCCTCTGCCTTCAGTTGGTGTGCGTAAAGAAGGTTTCCCATCACAGCTTCTTGTGAACCCAAAGTCCCTCTCCTTCCTTTGCATCAGTCGAATGAGAACATCCGGAAGAGGTCCTCAGAATTAGCTTGGCTACTGTTGGTAACTATGTATGTTTCTCATGGAGATGACCTCAATAATTGTGCACTCAAACAAGGGTCAGTACGTCTTCACAGTACAATCAAGAGGAAATGGGGGTATGTGCGGTAGAGATGTGAGCGAGGAGACCCCCACTCCCACCGACCGCCTCTTCCTCCCCTTCCTCCTCCCCTTCTCCTCTCCTTCCATCTCCCCGAGGCGCTTCCCTCCTTCGTCCCTCCGCGCTCCCCTCCTCCGTCCCTCGCCAGCTCCATCATCAGCAGCGGATCCGCTATTAATTGATCCGCATGCATCAAGACTCCAGCCCACGCCATCAAAGATTGGTCGGAGGATTCCAAGATCCTGTTTTTCGCTACCGTCGAGTACGCCAATGCCTTGGAGGCTATGTGGAAGAGGATCGACCTAATGGAAGGGTGCTACCAGGAAGGATTCCAGAATCGAATCCTGCAAAGCAGATGCGAGAATCTTGTTTTCAACATCCAATCCATGGCGAGGAACTCATCGTCCGAGGCATTTCTACGGGTATTGCTGCTACAGTTGCGGAAGGCAGAAAAGAGCGACACCGATACCATGTGGCTCGTCAACGTCGTGGCTCTGGCACAATGATCCTTATGGGATGCGAGGCGGAGAAGCTCGTGCTGAAGCTGGCCACACACACGATGAAGAAGTCGAGGAGATGCGTCGGGGTAACGGCTAGGTGCATCGCCGGCGTTGGCGTGACGAAGAGGATAGAGATCAGAGCAAAGGCGACCATATTGCATGTGGTTCGTTGAGGACTCCTCCGTTGCTGTTATCAAGTGGGTTAAATAGAGAGGAACCTCCGCCTCCATTCGGTGATGTTGGCCTAGAATCCTTCACCCCTGCATGCGGAGAGGGGTGGCTGCGGGCAGGGAGGAGGGGGCGAGGCTGTGACGGAGGGACGGAGGAGGGTTGCTGCGGGCGGAGGAGGGGTGACGCTGTAGGCGGATGGGCAGAGGAGGAAGAGGGGGGGGGGGTCGACGATGTGCAGGCGAGATGGAAGATGAAGAAGGTTTTTTTTTTAATTTTTTTGCAGTCATTGGATAGACTAAGGGTTAGATTAACTCAATGATATGGTTGGGTTAACGGGAAAACTAAAGTGAGACGGAGTGACTATCCAAGGTTTCTCGTGTAATTTGCTATTATGTAGGGTTATGATTGTAATTGCAAAATTACTTGAGGTTATGGGTGTAAAATCCCTTTTATAAAAGCTGTAAGTATTCGGTTTTCCCAAGAACACAAGGTTTTTGGAAAAGTTACATTCTTAGCTTGAAAAGGTCAGTGCAAGTGGCACAGGAAGGACGTTACTTGTTGCAAAGTAGATTGGTACTAGATCATGTAATAAATTTTATGCTAAAGGCCATTTTCTAGCCACATTAGAGGCAAATAAATTATTTTCCTTTGTCGATATTCCTAAAAAAGTCACCTACCTTGATGAGTAAACATAGGAATTCATGCCGGTTGCTTATCTTTTCAACGTCAAGTTTTCCAATTAGCTGAATCAAAGATCATAAGTTTGGATTTGTGAGGCCTTTACTTTCATATTGGAACAGCTGGAGCAAGATGGATCAAGGACACCGCAATGCACGTTGTTGGGAAATCTTAGCAAACCAGAGGATGTTATGCTGGTGAAAGTAAGTTTTTATCACCTTCCTTGTTTTATGCTTCTTTCCCTGCTATCAATCTCTCACATATCTGATTTCAAACCAAGAATTACTGTTTAAAATTGTAGGTTACCAAGAATTGGTGTTCTCAACTGGAGGATAATTAGCTTGAGTCTTTATTCTTTGTGGTTGCATAGTTACAAAAAAACTACAATAGAAAATGTTTGATATGGGGTATTATAAATTTATGACAAATTATGTGTCAATTGGTGATTAGTTTGTGTATGAATGAAGCCAGAATGAACCAGATATTTCAAATGTTATACAAAAAGACCATAGTGCTTTTGTCAAACACCACATAAAGAAGCCACCATAAGTGTGATCTGAGATACTTATCAAGTTATAGATCCTCCTTATAAATTAAATGATAGTGCGGAGTTATACTTCCAAAGGCTTTTTGTCCCGTTCATCGTATCAAAAGCATGTCTAGACTAAATAATTCTAATTCAGAAAAAAAAAAACTCATTTGTCAATTGTCGCCTAGAGATGTCAAATAAGGCTACATATGAGTTGCTAGAAATAACTTTATAATGCTTTTCATAGACATGCTGTTATGGTCATCGAATCAATTTTTCTTGGCCAAAAAAAGATGTCAAGGTTGCTTCTTTCTGCAGAAGCTTCATACAAACTGGGTAAAGAAGTTTGATGATGACCTGGATACCAGTCTCTTGTATATAATGTCTGTGGATAGAGTACTTCACATGGACAACTTCAACGAGGTAACCCAGAATTCTGTAGTCTTCTTTTTATTCTATCAGGTTAAGTGATTGTGTATCTTATAGTTGTGTGTGCTTCTTCAAAAGCCCATATAGCTAGCATATGTACTTGGATTTAAGTTGCGCTAGTTTAGTCATGTGTGATAGCTTTATGCTTAATTTCTAAGAGATTGCCGATAATCTAGAATTTCATGTAATAGATCCGTCGCTTGTACCCATATATAGGGTAGTTTGATCTGTATTTTTATATGCAATGTCAGTACAGGCAATGTCATATATTTTTTGTGTGTTGGTGACTAGCCCAATATACACCGGTCATTCTACACATTGAAACTAACTATTGGAAAAGATGGTTGTACTACAATGGAAGATGTTCTGCATCAAATATATGAGCAGTCAGTAGAAAATAGTATGTAATGTCACGTTGAATTTTCTTTGCAAAATGCAAGTTGTTCCTTTTTATACCAATTTGGTTGGGTTGGCTGCCCTCAAATTGAAGTTTAGTAAATGGCATTGTAGAAATGCCTGTGCTCAAGGGTGATTTATTTATTATTTGATTAGTAGCCGAAGATACCTGTTACTGTTAAGGGACCAAAGTTTTTCTTCTTCATCGAATCTTACTTTGTTCCTTTTAGTTGTTGAGCATTCCTCACACTCAAATAAAACTGCCACTAGATGCATATCCGGACATGTGCTCCCTTGCTTCATTGTTGGGTCCGACCATAGACAAAGCTTGCCATGCCGTGATGTCATGCATTCCTTCACTGGTGTTTTAGGATTTTCAAATGTCATTGGTGCATTATCTTGTTATAGTTATCTTCCATTTGGGAAATTCAGTTTGAAGTATCTTTTCATGTGTGTTTGTCAGGATGGCACATGGGTTACTCCTTCCGAGTATTTAGATGCAAATCCAGACCCACTGAGGGACTTGGCAGCAAAACTCGTGGATGAGATGAATAACAAACATGCTGAAGAAGTCCAGCGCTTGTGCAGTGTTTATGTAGATATGGGGACTGATTTTCAGGTTTGTACCTGTCCTTTCTTACTCTATACCATCAGATTAATATTCTCTCTTCTTTTCCCGATTTGGTGCATTACACATGTTACCCGTACCTGTCATGCGCTCTTCCATGCTGCTTTGGTTTGTTTAGCTTCTTTATGATGGTGTAGCTCAATTGGCATTTAACTCCTTTCTTTGTTGAGTGCCTCATAATTATAGTTTCTAATGCATTATTGGTAGAATCCTTGCCTTTTTTTTGAAAGGAAAAAGGGCGATCATTGCAAAGGATGAGCACCAAAACTTTATGGGTAGACCCTTATCATATGTATATATTTTAGAGAAACTTATATTCGATTTTCCCGCATATAATGGACATAGTCAAGGTAAAAAGGATGTTTTGGAAAAAAAACAACCATCAACTATTGGATTATTATCAAATAAGCCCTTGGTTAGATTTTCTGTATGTCTCCTGTTCATCTTCCCATGGATGATTATGCGAAGGAAAAACAGTGGGACCTTATTCCATTGCATCCATATTTGGTTAGTGGATTCTGTAATTTACATTATATATTCTTAAGAAAAATTCCATGTGTATAGTTATCCTAATCCATACGTCCACTCTGGAGAACTGTTCAATTGTCTAGATTTGGATACTGACATTTGATCTTTAATTCGTCTAAACATGATGTAGGGCTTTAAGTGCACATATCTTTTCTATAATCCTGTAAATTTCTAGTACAGTTCTTCACGGATTATAGGCGTACTAATCCACGATGGCATAGTTTGAATGATTGGATTTCACAAACTCAATGCTCATATTAGTACATAAATGAGAAAATGGTTTTCTTGATCTGCATCTTATAGCTAATTCTCACCATAATTAAAAGTTCAACAAAATGCATAAAGGCACTTCCTGACGTGAAAATGTTTTCACAGGTTACTGATGCAAAGATGATATGGGTCGATCGATTAGGCTTCGACTTCCATGTTCATTCTCAGGGATCATCCTTTGAAGTTCGTGTACCGTTTCCGAGAGAAGTCTCCGATGAAAAAGGCGTGAAGTCGGCATTTAACTGCATGTCTCATCTGGCTTGGGAGGTAGATAAGAACTACGTACCTGCGGATTTTGAGAAGGTGAAGCCCTCGAAGAGGATCAGATAGGATTTGTTTCCTATTATTAATTAGGATCCTTCACATCCATTCTGTTCTGTATCATTTGTTCTGTATCATGCAATTTTCAGATAAGGCAGCTTGTGATTTATGTAAAGATGAGGTATTAAATGCTCGTTTTGTTTAGATATTTTTATGTAGCTCTGGTTCTAATAATTAGTGTTCATGACTTTGTTATGGAAATAATCAAAATGCTGGTCCGCAATAAAACCATTTGGATTTATTGTTGTCATAAGGATTATTTAATACGTCCTCTAGCAATATAAAATAATTCAGTTTTATCATCAAATAATAAATGTTTGAAATCAACTTTCTCAATTGCTATGACCTGACAAAGAAGAGAATGTGAAAATATGGAAGATCTGAGGCAGTTGGATCTGAAATCTGAAACTTAGAATATGATAAATTTTGATTAAAACAGGAATACAGTATTGATAAAATGTGCTGTTATGAATTTGATTAAAATGGGAGACGAAGGAAACCAATTATGATTCTAATGACTCTATTGACATGATTGTCAATTAATATCTTACTAAGATATTTTCTAAATCTAGTTAGTAAATTAAAATTTCCATATTTTTCGATATATCTTTGAGTTTATTGTAGAACTTAAATTGAAAATTTGCATATTATTGCAGTTACTTTACATGGAAACAAATTCCAGGAAATATCCACTCTCAACGTCAAAGATATTTGCAATCCATAATCTCTCTTGTAGGGAGAAATATAGGATTCATGTGGAGGTGAACTGGTTAGAAAGAGAAAAGGAGAGAGATTCAAACCTCTGCAATTACCCGCTACATATAGATATGGTGACGTCTAATGAAATCCTGCTTTCATGTTCATTCCTGTGATTAAAGGATCATGTCGAAGGGCGATCCAAGCACACGAACAATCACCGAGAAATCCAAGTAGAACACAGGGTTTACATAAAAAAACTCCACCATTACAATGGGGAAAAACCACAGGCAAAGAAGGATTTCATTATGTAGAAAACTGGAGTACATGATGCAGAAACCCTAGGAGACAGTGTTCACCTGGGTATGGACTCTCAGATAATACATGTCTTGCCTTAAAAAATGTATGTATAGGGGTATACCGCAAACAGATCCTATTCAGATTTTGAAAATCTGTGCCCAATAATCCAGTTAGCCAAGATCCAATTACAAAATGCATCGGAACATAGTCAAGTTGAGTCTTCAAGGCACATATCTGAAAGGATCTCATAGTTCATTTCACAGATCAGACCCTTACACCAGCTAGGTTTATATTTTGTAACAATTCCTCAGAAAGTTATACAAGACAATGTCACCGCAGGGATTATCGACGATTACGTGGAATGGGAGAATCAAGCTCAAAATATATGCAACAAGGCAACACATTTCACTGAATCAGTGATTAACAGAATGCCCAACAACCAAGATTTCAGTTTATGATCTGAGCCTTGAATATCATGACACCACCGTAAAAATCATATACGATGAATACTCGTAGTTACATGTGTATTTGACTTTAGGTTGTTGCTTTCTTTGAGTCGCATTACTGGCTAAAGAAGTCAATGGAAGCATCCCAGTACCCGAGCAGCTGCAGAATAAAAAAGGTATAAACTTGACTGGCAAATTAACTGTTCATATCACAAGCAAAAAAGATTATTCAGCAGCTGATATATGGAGATGAATATGCCCCATCAAATGATTTGAAACAAAGTCCAAATTTGGAGTCATTCGAATTACAAACAACAAAACCTGATGGTCTGTCTCTGTCCATTTTGAGGTTTTAGATTTTGTGAGATGGATTGGAACTTGAGAATTTTAACCATATTCCATTGGGTGGAAGGTGAAGCAATCAATTATCATACCATTTAACTTAAGTGGGTTGTAGTTCAAGCATCTCAAAAATAAGGAAAAGCAGGATTTCACAAGAAGATGAAGAAACCCTCCAGAGATATCTTGACTTCATCAACTCCGCAAATTAATCTATGAAATTTGTCGGCACCTAGTTTGAATTGCTCGTTCTGTGAGTCATACCTTGAAGACTATGTATTGATTGAGTTAAATTTTGTTTCCAGATTAGCAGTTGCATAAAGTTGCCCATTAGTTTAATGCCCAAACTCTAACCAAATAATGTCAAACCATTTCTTTCATTTACTCCTATAAATTAAAGGAACATTCCTTAAAAACTAATTGTATTTCCAGAGGTTTACGTTTGTAGAGGTTTACGTTATGTCATGATGTACCGTTACGTATTTCTTATTTATATCATGTACATCAATGTAATTTACCCAAGGGTTTTCTCTATATAAGAGACCCTAGGGCTCTATGGAATAATAACGAAGTATTTTGCTCTAACATGGTATCAGAGCCAGAAACCCTAACCTAGGGTTTTCTCCCCCCTCCTCCCGCCGCCGCCCTTCCCTTCCCTTTCCTCCCTCCCGCCGCCGCCGCCCCTCTCTCCCCCTCCGCCTACCACTCTACCGCCGCCGCCTCTCTCCCTCCGAGGAAGCCTCTCCCCCCCTTCTTCTTCGGTCGGCCCTATTCCTACATGGATTCAAGTGCATAAAAGTCTACATATGCACTTGAATCCCATCAAGTCTTTGTAGACATCAGTTCTTTTGTCTATCACCCTAGGTCTTCTCCTCCGGCAACATGTCAGAACAAAAAATCGATATGCCCTCCATAGGCGCATTCAAAGGTTCCGCATCGATAGTCAAGATGGACGGGACAAACTATGAGCTCTGGGCGATGCAGTTCCTGAGTCTCATGAAGTCGTGTGGTAAGAAACACATTCTTACCGAAGATGAGCCGGCAGAGAAGACGGGGATATATGCCTCTTGGGAGACTGATGATGCGTATGCAAAGGTCTGGTTATCAGGAACGCTGTCAATGGAGATTGCCAACGACGTCCTCCATCAGCCCACCACCTAGGCGATGTGGCATATTCTGGCTACTACATATTCGCAAGTGTGGAACGAGACTAAAATGCTGCAGTTGCAGCATGATATTTTCACGATCAAGCAAAATGGGCGTCCACTTCACTCTCTCTACACGTCATTGCGAGGGATGTTCGAGAAATTATACAGCACCATCCCGCTCACAACCACTCCCGAGCAACAGAAGACCTTTCGTAATGCTACGATGGTGGGAGTATTACTTGCGGCTCTTGACCCTGAGTACGAGGCAGCCCGCTCTCAGATCCTTGCCGATGCTACTATGCTTCCTATGGAGGAAGTCTACAGGCGGCTCAGTCGTATCTCTGTTTCCTCTAGCACAGCTACTCCACCTCCCTCGGCGATGGCAGTATCGCAAGGGCGAGGTGGTTCGTCTTCATTTCGTGGCCGTGGTACACGTGGTCGAGGAGGTCGTATCCGTCCGACGTGCACGTTTTGTCATCGCACTGGTCATTCTGAGGACACATGCTATTCCAAGCATGGCTTTCCAGCTTCGGCACATGTAGCTGAGCATGTTCCGTCTCCTTCAGCATCTACTACAGATCACAGGTTCGAGGAACTTGTGGCGCGACTTCGTGACATTATGCCCCAGTCATCAACGGAATCTCCAAGTGCATCTTATGATGTTGCAGCTTCAGCGTCAGCCAATACCTCTGTTGTTGCCAGTACTTCAGGTAGTACTGATGTTTTTCGTCCTTGCCATGATCTATCTGGTTGGATAGTAGACTCTGGAGCCACCCATCATCTTTGCCGTGACAGAGATAAACTTGAGTCCTACAGGGACATTGCTCCTGGTCGCTCCGTGCTTATTGCTGATGGCACTCATTCCCCTATTGTTGGACAGGGGGAGATCTCCTTATCACCCTTCATGCACTTAATGAATGTTCTACATGCACATGAGTTTTCAATGAATTTATTATCAATTAGTCAGATCACGAAAGATTTGCACTGTCGTGCTATATTTGATCCATCATCTCTCATTTTTCAGGACATACTAACGGGCATGGTGATTGGCTGTGGTTCTGAGCATAATAGCCTATATCGTTTAGTTCCAACTCCTATGCTGGCGTCTCTCTTCACTCACGGGGATCTGTTTCTCTGTACACATAGCATCTTCGATTTGGTCACCTTCCGCTCCAAAAAATGCGTCACCTTCTGCCTCAGATTTCTCCAAATTCATCTTTTCGCTGTGAAGCTTGTCAGTTAGGGAAGCATCACCGTTCTAGCTTCCCTAGTCGTCAAAGTCGGAGCAGTAGCTCCCCGTTTGAGTTGTTTCATATAGACATTTGGGGTCCTAGTCGTGTACCCGATCTTCAGGGACACAGGTTTTATCTAGTCGTGGTTGATGATTTTTCTCGTGTCTCTTGGACTTTTCTTCTTAAGAATAAATCTGAAGCAGGAAATGTTATCAAAAATCTTATCAATGAAGTGCACAATGTTTTTTCTTCTACTGTTAAATATGTGCATACGGATAATGCATTGGAATTTTGCACTCGTGATCTTTCTTAGTTTCTTTCCTCCAAAGGCATTATTCACCAAACTTCCTGTGCTTACACACCTCACAACAGAATGGTGTCGCCGAAAGGAAGCATCGTCATTTTCTTGAGATTGCTCGAACATTACTCATCCAGAGTTGTGCGCCATTAGCATTTTGGGGAGACGCTATACTTACAGCATGCTATTTGGTCAATCGTATGCCTTCTTCAGTTCTTGGGGAGAAAGTTCCAATTTCTATTTTATTCCCTGACAAGGACTTGTTTTCACTTACTCCTCGTGTCTTTGGTACAGTTGCCTTTGTTCACCGCCTGTCTCCAGGACTTGACAAGCTCTCTCCTAGAGCTGTTAAGTGTGTTTTTGTCGGTTACTCTCGGACACAAAAAGGCTATCGCTGCTATGATCCCATTAATGACAAGTACTATGTTAGTGCAGATGTCACATTTTTTAAGCATGTTATGTTCTTCTCTCCAGCAGGTGACAGATTGTCTTCTTCCACATCTTAGGATGATAATGTCTATGTTCCTCCACCTCCAAGTTTGGGTCAACTTGAGTTCACCCCGGTTCCAATTGTTTTACCGTCATCACCACCAGCACCAGCACCACTACCACCTCAACACCAATTTATTCCACCATTCCCTAAATTCTATACAAGAAGGTCGGATCCTGCTCAGGCTACACGTCAACCACCCATCACGCCTTAGGTATGCTCCGATGCTATTACTGATGATGGGTTAGATAACATACCGGTGCAGGAATCTTTGTTACAGGAGGTGGATCCGCCAGTCAGTGCAGTGGATAGTGATCTTGATGTTCCTATTGCAATTAGGAAGCGGAAGCAGAAGTGTGGGTCATATCCTCTTGCGTCTCATGTTTCTTTTCATCGCCTCACTGGTGATTTCCAGAGGTTTACTGCAGCTGTGTCCTCCGTGGAGATACCACGGACTTATCAGGAGGCTATGCAGACTGATTGCTGGAGGTTGGCTATGGAGGAAGATATGCGTGCTTCAGTCTAGAAGGACTTGGACCCTGGTTCCTAGTCCACCTGGTGCATCTGTGGTTAGTTGCAAATGGGTGTTCACAGTTAAATATCATGCAGATGACCATCTTGATCGGTACAAGGCAAGACTTGTCGCACGAGGCTTCACCCAAACCTATGGCGTCGACTATTTGGATACTTTTTCACTAGTGGCTCGACACTCGACGCTTCGCATACTTCTATCTGTTGCTGTAGTACGTGACTGGCCCATCTTTCAACTAGATGTCAAGAACGGATTCTTGTATGGAGATCTACAGGAGGAAGTCTACATGCAGCAACCACCAGGTTTTACTGCTGAGGGGGAGAATCACATGGTGTGTAGACTTCATAAGGCGATTTATGACCTTAAACAAAGCCCGAGGGCATGGTTCCAGAAGCTTTCTCAGCTAATTGAACGACATGGGTTCAAAAGATCAAATGCGGACTATTCGTTGTTTATTCAGAAGACTCCCAGAGGTACCATTGTTGTCATGGTATATGTTGATGATATTCTGGTTACAGGAGATGATGCTCAGGGAATCGAGATGACTAAAACATTCTTGGGCAGTCAGTTTGTTACAAAGGATCTAGGTACCCTCGATACTTTCTGGGGTTGGAATTTGCGAGAAATGCACAAGGTTTGGTGATGGCCCAAAGGAAATATGTTACAGATTTCCTTGTTGAAACATGAATGGTTGAATGCAGACCATCGAGCGGTCCTATGGACCCAAGCATGAAACTGTATGACAACGATACTGAAGAGGTGGACAAAAGAAGATACATAGAGATGGTGGGTAAGCTTCTGTACATCACCATAACCATGGTTTAAAAAAACGCGCCTCGAGGCGCTGAGGCGGTCGAGGCGAAACGGGGCGTTGAGAAAACGCCCTGACGCGACCGCCTCAGACCCCTTGGCTGAGGCGTGCGCCTCAGATGCCTGAGGCGGTCGAGGCGAGGCGAGGCGCTGAGGCGGGGCGAGGCGCTAGGTGAGGCGTGAGGGCTTTTTAAAGTATTTTTAAAGGAAAAAATTATTCCTATTCATATTTTTAATGTTTATAAAGGTCTTGTTGTTGAGTATATATTTATGCAAGATGAATGCTTAAATTTGACCTCTTTCACATTCATATTTACCATCAACATGCCAAATTATTTCAGTGAACTCTTACTATTACATCCTTAAACATATAAAAAATTGTATACGAATTTGAATACTCATATAAGAAAAAAATTTGGGACGGGGGCGCTGCCCCCTGCACCCTCGCAAGGGGGGGCCAACCTGGGCCCCCCCTAGCCCCCCCAGGCTCGCTGACCGGGCAGCGAGACCCCCGTACTGGTAGGGTATGGTGGCACAGGAAGGATATCAGACCATTCTTCATTTGAGTGCAGTAGAACATATAGTTAGTATTCAAATCATGTGATTCATACCAACAACTTGGATATCTATAATGACAACTATAGCCAATCCTCTTTAGATAAAATTTTTAGCAATAGTTACAGCCAATGATTTCCTTCTGATTGGGTAGAAATTCAGTAGAAAGGTTTATGGCATTGACATATTCTTTTTTCATGCTCTTATCTTCGTAATATCATCATATATTACATTGTTACATACTATATGCTTGTCAGATTATATTATTTCACCAATAAATATATTTATTATATATTTTATAATTATTTTTCTATACAAAGTGAGGCTTACGCCTCGACCGCCTCGAGGCTACGCCTCGCCTCGCTTCCAGGGAAAACGCCTCGTTCCGCCTTTCGTTTTTTCGAACCTTGACCATAACTCGACCCGATATTTCTTTTGCAGTAAGTCGGGTGAGTCAATTTATGGAGCAGCCTAGACAAGTTCATATGGAAGCCCTGTACATGATACTGAGATACTTGAAGTCTTCTCTAGGCTCAGGTTTGCTATTTAGAAAGAACACAGATTTGTCCATTTCTGCTTGTGCAGACGCAGATTATGCAGGGTGCACTAAGGATCGTAAGTCTACTTCAGGGTTTGCTATCTTTATAGGAAGCTCTTTGGTTTCTTGGAAAAGCAAGAAACAAACTATTGTGGCAAGATCTAGTGCTGAATCCGAATATAGAGCCATGGCACAAGCAAGCACAGAAATGATGTGGGTCCGAGCAGTTTTGGAAGATTTGAATGTGAATGTCTCTTTACCCATGCAACTTCAATGTGACAACCAAGCAACATTGTTCATTGCCAATAATCCAGCATTCCACGAGAGAACAAAACATATCGAGGTGGATTGTCACTACACTAGAGACATGATCCAGAAGGGCTTAATCTCTACTTCACATGTCAGCTCAGAGGACCAGACTGCTGATATATTTACCAAGCCATTGCTCAGAGGGCCTTTTCAGAGATGTTCTTTCAAGCTGAGCATGATCGATATCTATGTTCCATCTTGAGGGGGAGTGTAGAGGTTTACGTTTGTAGAGGTTTACGTTATGTCATGATGTACCGTTCCGTATTTCTTATTTATATCCTGTATATCTATGTAATTTAGCCAAGGGTTTTCTCTATATAAGAGAGCCTAGGGCTCTATAGAATAATAACGAAGTATTTTGCTCTAACAGTATTTTGTAAGCCATATCCTAAGAAACTGCATGTTCCAATGGTTATATAAATAGGTCGGCACGTATAAGGATGAAGGGACTTTAAGGTACTTTTTTCAGTTAATGTGAAAATCTATAGACATGTTCAGAGAATGACAGTAGCAGAAATGAAAATGCTAATGTGGATGTGTGGTCATACATGAAAAGATTGGATTCGGAATGATGTGATCAGTTGTCGCTTCAATAGATGATAAGATGAGAAAATCACTTTAGATGGTTCTACCACTTACAAATGAGGTCGGTTGATGCGTCTGTTAGAAGATGCAATATTTAGGATGTTAAGCTCTGGCTAAGAGAGGATGAGCAAGGCAAGAGAAGTGTTGGGAATGAGCTGTATCCACTTAAAGCCGCATTATAGATGCACCAGATATTTGTATAACTCACCTGTGCAAGAAAGCTCTTTCCAGTGCGACCTTCGATCACTAAACCTGCTGTCAGACCAAGCACTGCCCATACCCCATTGACAGCTTCTATTTGGTGTCGTCTCTGACATTGTACAAATGGAAAGTCTCGTAAAATACTGGGAAGATTAGAACACAGCATACCTTTTAAAATGTAGAAATATAATGCCTGACTGATCTGTGCAAGTGGTTACTAGAAACTTTATTCCTTAAATCTAGCAGATAACAAGCATCAACATAATTATACAAATACGTGATATTCACAAAGTTCGCCTGCAACTGGGATACGTTCTTGGGCAAAGCAGATCGATCTTCTGTGGAAAGGAGAGTACAAACGGCTTAGCAGCCAAAACCATACTGTGTATGCGGTATTTTAGCAAGAAGTATTTGGATGATAGGCACTTACGAGATTGGATGGCATTCCATTGGACCTTCCCGAAATCATATGATCCTAAAATATTATAAGAACATGAACCAGATAGAAATGACTGATTTACAAGCTTCAGATGTGGTCAGATACATCTAAGGTTGAAGAATTGTTGATAAATATATCACAGGGTAAAAACTTTTGAAATAAGAATGCGAAATCGAAATCGTAATCAGAACAAAATCAAACAAAATAATAAAATATAAAACATAGAATGCTCAAGATTTAACTGGAACCCTACTCCCGAAGGAGTGGGATGAAACCACAGGAGAATGCCTGTAAGGGTCAGATCGTCTATTGCAATCTATAAATGAGTACCGGGGGTGTGACTTCTTATATAGCCCACAAATAAACCAAAGTCCCGCTGAAAGTAGATGTGGGACTAAACATGAGTGTTGAGGCAATTAGATCTTGAAGAGATCCAATTATCCATCTATTACATACTCCAATACTCCCCATCAAGTTGGAGTTGAGAAAGCTACAACTTGCAACAACAGATAAAATATACAACACATTTTCCACTCGATACATTTGAAAGAGGCAGGGAATAGAGACACCCCTTTCGGAAGAGGATAGAGACATACCGTTTGAAGTAGCGTTGCTAGTAGAAGACCTCACTTGAGGACGGGTATGCGACTTTCATGTCACCGGGGAAAGAGCATCAGTCGTGCAGTAGTAATCGTTATGATACCAAGCCATGCCTAGAGAAGAGTCACTAGAAGAAGAAAGACCAGAGTGAGTAGTAGTCAGGGATAAAGACACCCCAACAAAGTAGTCGTTGCTCGGTGAAGACCGTTGATATCAGTAGAAGTATGCAGTATTGGTCTGTCTGTCGTAGACATGTAGATGATACAAGAGGTCTGGAGCTTCTTATATAGCCTCCACAGACCCTCCAAGTCCCTCCACTTGTAGATGTGGGATTAAACATTAGATGTAGTAAATGGATCCTCCACATAAGTGGCGCACAACACATATACTCCAACAAGATCTGCGACTTCGAGCTCGAGGGCGTATAGAGGAAGAAGATGGCACAAGACAGGAAGAAGAAACCTGGGAAAGAAGACAATCACTGGGCGGTAGTACTCCAGTAGAGCATCGGGTTTGCGCCTTCGAGGGGTGTTGCGACAACACGACGATGGATGATCGATCATCAGACTTGGGGGCAGAGAAGGTAGGGACATGTAGATGATGGGGTGGACAGTGAAGGAGGAGGCTGGAGGGCATGGGGCGGAGGAGGATAGGTCGAAGGAGGAGGCTGGGTGGGGGGGGGGGGGAGTCTTTGAACAATTATTCCCCTCTTAACCGCGTCATGGTTCGAAAAAATCATGATTAAGTTCAACTCATTGACGGAAGGGCACAAGTGATAGAACGACAAGAAGTCGGGGGCACAACTGATGTTTCAAAAAAGGAAGAGACATAACTGATATTGCAATATCTAAGAGGGACACAACTGATAAAAATCCTATTCTTTTTATTACTGATATGGTTTGGTCAAAACCACACAAGATACTCAAGGAAATCAATGATCTACAGACATTACATGAGAATTTTGTGCATACATCAGCATTAGCCTGGATATCCATTGTCCTACTTCTTTGAGGGAAAATCGTGACACTGACTTGTTTGCTTCTTAATTACCTTGATAAGATAAGAAACAGAAACAATTACTTCATATAAAAACATGCCTCTAATGTATCAGGAAGAAAGGATGATGCATAAAAAAGATAAAAGAGCATGTATATCATAGACCATTAACATGTACAAGATTTTAAGACAACTTTCAGAAGTCCAAAGAGAGTGAGTGTCTTTTCATCACAACTTTGCCCAGAAAATTATAATCACTAATCCTTTTTTTCCTGAGGAAGTGAAAGGAACACTTCATACATTTTAGAAGAAACAACGCCTGCGAGATTACACTGAACAGAGATTCAACTGTTCTGCATCTAATGATTAGCAAAAAACAACAAACAAAACAATGTGAAAGATCACTCAGGTGCTCTTTAGTGGCTCTATTTTTCGCAGTTGACAGAGTCGCACATGAAGAAAGCTGTCATAGAATGAAAGCACAATCATCAAGAATTATTGGATTACCCAGCACTACCACCCAAGAACTCTTTTGTACTTCCTCGAACACCTTAAAGAATAGATCCAATACGAGTTCCATTCTCATATTTTTCACACTCATAAAGAACAGCTATAAGCTGTTCTCAACCGCATTAGTTTTATCCATCTTTCCTTAAAACTAACCAAAGCAACTTTTTCAAGGTACAAGCATAATATGATGATTTACCACTACAATGCCCAAATTACCAAAGTTGAGTAAAAGAAAATACTCACACAACACTCATAGCCTGCACACAAACAAAAACATAATATCATCTCGAAGACAAGAATCCCCACAAGCGTACAAGGAAGGACACTAAACACATTTGCCTTTAGACCAAGTTCCACAATCCCATCATTCTAGCACCAATTGCCGATTGATCACGCGACTGAGATTACTTCTGGTGCACCTACAATCTGCACGCTAGTAAAGATGAATTCAACACCAACTCGAAAACTGGGAGCACAGCCCACAAGTAGGCACTGGCAAGACTCAAGTTTGTTGGCTCTAGACTAATGTTCCCCATGCCGAACTTATCGGTCAATTACGTGATTGAGCTAGGTCTCATGAATTCTAGGAGATGTGCTTACCAATTGAGCTAAGTAGATAAGCGAGTAGTTTGGCAAATGGCAACAACCTCCAGTCAAATTGTCATGCCACAGTTGGCATTATTTGCTTAAATATCTGCAGTTGGAAATAACACAACACTACCAAAACTATATCAGAAGAATTCACAACAGAAAGGGGGGAGAAATGGGGAGTTCTCACGTGCCACGGAGGAGGGGGAGGGGAGGCGAGCCCGGGGAGCCACACGACGCGTTTAGCAAGGGAGACACATGGCACGTGTTGGAGGCTCGCATCTGGGGGTTGGGCGAGCTGATGTGGGCGGCGGAGGGTACTAAAGCTGGGTTTTTTTTCTCAGCTACGTGACAAGTGGACAACCTCATGGACTTTTCGTTTCCCCTCTTTTATCATTCAATTCATGGACACTCGGACAACCTCTCTCCTTTTTGTATCTCCTCTTCCCACCATACATTGTCTCTTTTATATCTTCCCTCTTTTATCCCTAAACGTTCCATCTCTCTCTCTCTCTCTCATGTTTTTATATATAGATACATCGATGCCATCACTAGTATATCATTTCATAATACACATACACAAAGTAACTCTCTACAATTAACACTCATTAACTCCCTACAATCAATGCTCATGGAGATATCTCTTAGAGTAATATTTGTATATAATAATTTTTTCAGTTTTATATCTTTATTTATATTTACTACATGAAATACATAATTATAAAATGAAACAAAATGCATGCATGAGAATACATATTTGTGTATAATATTTATTGAGTATTGTAAACTTATATATTTATTACACAAAAAATATATGTGTAAATTGATACTTAATACAATAAATTAATTAATTTTGTTAATATTTCACTAAATACTTTATTTTAAATATGTAGAAATATAGAAACAACCTTGCAATATTTTTATGAATATTTGTTAACGCATAATCTAATTACTAAATCTATGCATTGTTAAAAAGTAGCATTTTATTTATATATAATGAAAAAATAAAATACTTTTTCTATATATTTTGCATTTAATCAGATGTTTTCTTTTTTATTTTTCTAAAATGGTGCATGATTTCATTCAAGAAGATTTTAAGGAATCGTATCATATAAGTGTCATTTTGAAAAATGTGTTAGTAACATATAACTAAACTTAACGTATGCAAATGCAAATTAAAATTCCATGTATTCGAATCAATGTTAAAATAAAGCCGGATCTTGATGTCTTTCGCTCTCCACCAAACACGTGGCACCGTGTGATCTCTCCTTTTTCGAGTGCTCTCTTCCCCAATTACCTCTCTCTCATAAAAAATTATATTTCTCTCTCTATCTCTCTCAAAAAGCTCTTCACTAACACATAGACACACACACACACACTCTCCCTCTTCAGATTCAAAATAAATATAACTAAATCCAGATCTCCCTTCTTTTCCTCTCCACCAGACACGTGTCGCTTTATGCACTCTCTCTCTCTTGGAGTGCCCTCTTTCCTCAAATTTTCTCTCTTAAAAAATCCAACTCTCTCTCTCTCAACAATGTCTCTATTTTCTCTGTCTCTCTTCATGGAAATGGAAACCCCTCTCTCTTTCCCCATTCCCTCTCCCATCTAAAATTTATATTGTTAATTACACATAACCTATTATTAGTAAACTTTGTAATATTTTCTTCCCCTCCCTCTTAATTTTATCAATTCAGACATTATATTCATATGATATATTATTTTTAGTATTTTTACAATAATCAGATCGTAATGATGTTGCTATTGCAATAAAAATACAAATAATTGCAAAATTCATAAAATTATTTTAATTTATAATAAATATTTGACCAACTTTCCAACTAGAGCTAATGTTAGGAAATATTTGAGCAGAAAATGGTTGACCAATATAAACACTAAAACATCTAGATCTATATGTAGTAAGAATTCGATATTTTTATGAATGGTTAAAGCATATTATAATTAATATTTATAATGATTCCATACATGTAACATAAATGTTGTTTAGTTTGCATAACATATCATATATATATTACGAAAAATGTATATTACCATCTTATTATGTGTTCACGGAATTTTTACATAGAAGAACATTCATGTAGTGCAAAATGTACATAAAAATATAAAGGTTAACTTACCAACAAAAGTAGAAATATATGTGTAATCTTACATACCATGAATACCCCTCTTATGTCAAGACTCTCTCAACCTTTTTCTAATGTTCCCTTCTCTTGCATACTCTCTCTCTCTCTCTCCATTTTTTATATTTAAGTTTTCGAAATATTTTTATCACATTTTTATAATACATCATTTAAAAAAATAATGCATAATAAAATTTACATAAATATGCAAGATATTTGATGCAAGCATTGAACTATAATTAAATTTTTAAGTTTGAATTTCAAAATATATTTTATTTTTTTAAAGATTTATGGATGGTAAAAATAGATTCATACACTCATGGTATATAATTTTTTAAGCTATTTCCTATTTCTTCCTCTCAATTTTGTATTTAGATTGTAACATTTGCTTTCATTTTATTATTTTTATAGGCGGTCCAACTAAATATTTTCAAAAAAATTCAAAGATATGTAATTCCTTAAAATAATAGATTCTAAAGGTATATTTTAAGATAAATTGTATATTGACATATATTATTTTCCATATCTGTGATAGATCCAACTTATATTTGTATTTTGTTTTTTAAAAAATCAAGAGAATATGGGTGGAGGATTTCTAAAGGAAATTACCTTATAATTGAATAGAATAAAAATTAATAAATATATATTTCAAATTTTATTGAGGTATACCTACTTTACATAATTGACTACGCATACAAGATATTTCGTCCAACTATATATATATATATATATCTAAAGGTAAAAGATGATATTTATATGTTATTTCTCATTATAATTTATATACATATTTGTTAGATTAATTTAAAATTCTACTTTAAGATAAATATAAATATAAATAAATATATATTAATAGTCGTATAGCTAATGTGTATTTCATAATAACACATATGAATCATCTACTCACGCATCTATTCTAAAAAAATAGTCTTATAATTTTTTTATTTACACGTTTTAAAAATTTGCATCATAAGCATGGATGCATATCCCGCGCGCAAAGGGCATGCACCCTAGTGGCATTCTGATGTGTGGAGAATCTCGATACTGGTTCCTCTCCTCCACCGATTATTTACGGATATCCCTATTTTGAGGAGTTTTATATGAGACTGTTAACATTTAATATTACACATATAGTCTATGAATTTATTTGCTTATATGTATATTGCTCATTATAGTTGTAAAAACATCCCCAAAAAACTATATATACCGCTAAATATCAAACATGTCGACATTCACATAACCCGTGGCGGCTACTTCCATAACAATGCCACAACAATATATTTGATTGCAAAGATACAAAATGAGCATGCATGATTGATTTCCTTTACCCTCCATCTTGGCATGTCAGAAGATTAATCGAGGAATTTCATCATTTGTCCATCAAAAGAAATATAATTTCTTTAAGGATGCACGCATGCCAGATCAAATCAGATGCTACTAGATTAAATCGATTTGATTTAAGATTCTAATCAATTGAATAGACTTGAAATTTTTTATAGACTAGATCAACTGATATACACACATACACAAATGAGAGAAAGGAGAAGTATGCAACTGAAGTCCATGCAACTTCAACATTCATCACCTCCCACCCACTAAAATAAAGGCAAAAAAAAACATTTGATTTCTTTTGGAGTGGATTTATTAATAGAAAATCTACTTTTTGGGATTTTTAGGACCAAGTATCTCAAGCGGGATTATATTAACAATGCATTCAAATAGTCTTTGTGACTTATGAACATGTATCTGCATCGTTTTGAAGAGGATATCGATGCTCTTTTTTATTCTAACGAACACGGATGTTGATCTTTAGCATCGATCCTACAAATACAGATGTAAAAACACAGTTTCACGAGTACGGACGTAGATACATATATAGAATTGTAAGCGGATACAAGCACATATATTCTACATGTGTTTCTATTGTGCTTTAATAAACATCGTACTATAGATATTTTGGTACAGATTATACATTATAATCCGAATAATTGGATTTGTCATTCAAAAGGGATTGACGGCGCAACTTATTGCCCGTCTACCAACAGTTTCTTTGTAATATGTCCTGATTTAAGATTGATATTTCATAGGACTGTAACATATAAAAAAATTATAATCCCAAATTGCATAGTGTAATTATAATGGCAATAAAGTTGATAATGTAACCAATCCACCGGTTTCCATTATAATTATAATATTATATCTATAATGTAAATTTTCGGATTGCAAGTTGCCAATTCCCATTCCCATCAATCAATATCTTTATAGTCACGGACATGTCGTGCTCATTAATTTAATGACGATGTCCAGCTAATTTAGAAATTAGATGGTCATAGGAGATAAGACACTATTTTTTCAAGACAAATACGATAGATATGTCTTTTCGTTATTTATACAACTTTTCTGATCATTATCATGAATTGCATGTGAATATTATCGGAAAAATTGTTATAAGCATTGTCTTCTTCCCATAAGACTGATTTTGTACGCCTTAGGTAACCGATTCCATCATATAAGCATTTTTTTACAGTATAAGTCGAAACATTCGTAGGATAATCTGTATTTATTTGTCCATAAATCGTATTCAAAATTTCAATATTTATTTTGCACATGTATACGTCTTTTAAGGATATGATTCTCAGATCCATGCATCTGCGTAATGTTATGGCATCCATATTTTAATTTAAAAATGGACAAAGATATGACTTATTTTCATTTTTGCATCCGATCATTTGCAACCCTACTTGCGACTGTCTTTAGTTTTAGCTTTCGAATTGTAGAATATGCAAGCTCATCGCTCAATGTTACTAGTTTGATGAAACATAAAAATGTTATCTCTTATTATTCCATCCAAATACATATATACTTAAGCTAATATATATAATATATAGGGAAAAGGGATCCTAATCAAAGTGTAGGTAACTTTCCTACACCCATCTTTTTTTCTCTCAATTTTTTTATTTTTTTTGAAATGGATCCTTAAGGAATTTAGATCACTATTTGACACCGTCATGTCATTCAAATTTGAACTTATTTTGATACTTCTAACTTTTTCATCAAGACAGTCATTTTAACGGTCTTAGATTTACTGAATGGACATGTTAGGAATGTTTATTTTACACGAATTTGAAACACATATTCTACTTAATATTATAAGTACATACCTCAAGGATCCACTTCAAAAAAATTGAAAAAAGGTAGATGTAGGAAAAATACATATACCTGGATTTAAAATCTCCAAACCCTAATATATAATCAAATAATATACGAAGTTTTATTCGTACACCTCAATATGAATTTACAAAAACATGCATGTGTTGATCTAACTGGAGTGTCTCCATTAGTTGGTCTGATAAAAAGTGATTTTACTGCGAGATACGTTACACAGAAAGCTGCCTCAGCCAAAGTTGCTAAACATGAGAAGGCTTGTATTGACAATCACATGTCTTCATCCCTTTCGGGTTTGATACCTTTGGGTTCTTAACATCTAAGCTGTAGAGCTCATTAAGAGGGTCCAGAAATTATGCATAGCAATGTTATGGTTGGGTCTATGGATGTTGTGTTCCGAAGAATTGGATTTGCCTTGTTGCTCGTCTTCCAACAGTTTCTTTATAATATGTACTTTTTTTTTATATCTTTATCTATTTTTTTAATATGATAACATATTTTTTTACATATATTAATATTTTCGAAAAAATTGGATAGAGCCGAATCATAACCTTATCCGTTTGCCCTAATTCAACCCTAATTTCCGCACGACCCCGCCGCCTTCCCTCACCCCTACCCTGTCTTCTTCTCCGACGTCGCCCGCCATCCTCCACTTCTGCGCCGTCGTCCCTAGCCTCGCCTCCACCGCCGCACTTCCTCGCATCGACAACTTCCTCGCATCCGACAATTCCCCACCGCGTTCTCCTTCAGCCGCCGACACCGCAGCCTCCACTGCCTCTTCCGCGCCCCTCTCCGCCGCCGCCAACTGATCACCTCAACCTACCACCATACAACCGCCCAGCCACTGCATACGAAATCTACGTGCTGCAAAAGTCGCATATCGCCACCAAATCGCCGCCGCTTCGCCCTGCTGTTGCTGCCCCGACCGGGTTCAAGGTGCTGCACCCCTCCATCCCGGCTGGTTGTGGTACGAGCGTTCAAGCCCTTAATTTTTTCCCGTACTTTCGTGACTGCGGACTGTTATGCGATAACTGGCTTGGTGAATCATTGAGATCCCAGATCCTCAAGTCATATGCCCATAGTTCAACAATTTATTAATTGCATCGGGTGCCCTCAATTTTTGGATAAGTTGATACCAGCAGACTTAAATCGGGTTGGAATTGGTTTTCATTTTTTAGTCCACATTCGCGCGAGGCATTTAATTGGATTTTCTGTTGTATCTGAATTGTCAGTTTTGTGGATAATTTGAATTCAGATGTTACTGTCGAGTGATTCATTATTTGGAGTGCCATATTTTATAATTCACTGTCTTTGCATCAAAATTTAGTCTCTAGTTGCTTCATGGTAGAGTAAATATCTTAGTTTTGCTGCTTCTTGGTTCAACACCTAAATGTGTGATGTTGTATATAAAAACATAAAAGTCATTCCTTTATATGTGCTCTCCTTTCCGTGTGGCCTTATATTGTCTGGCTATTTGACCTGCAGAGGTGAAGAATTGATGATTTGTAGTCTTAATTGTTGAGGAACTTGACAGGTTAAAAGGCTTGATAGACTCCTAAAAAAGGAGAAGAAAGACTTAATTATACCTGCACAACACCTTTTGGTTTCTGTCGAAAATTTAAAGGTTGGAGTGCAAATTTCAGTTGGAAGACTCGTTTTCTTAAGATTGACATTTAGCAGGCGACCATGGGGAAGAAATTGCCATTGTTATTTGGTGGTTGGGCGTAGAGAGTAAGCGGAAAGATTACAGTCTTGATATACATGAAATTGAGTTTCCTGCAGCTCTGTTTATCTCTAACTTGGAACCTTGTCTATATATTTACCTTGTAAACTAAAAATGGTTGGTCATAGACTGACCAAATCAATTTTCTGTAATGTGTTTTTCTGATCTTCCTGTTTTGAGGCATGCAAATACTTCGGATAGGACCATGGTTTGTTTTACGTACACACTACATAAACAGCTCTACTTTTGAGGTGTGCAACATCTAATGTCTGGACATCAATATGTGCAACCCTTTTATTGACTGCTCTTGTGTAAGTTGCTTTGAACCCCCTTTAGTGGTTTGGTGGTTGATAAGCATTCCTTTAAAAAAAGCATACCTTCTAATCAATGAGCAGGGTTCAAACCTCACCAAATACCTTCTACTCAGAAAAATTCAAAAATATACATAGGATTTAAGGTGTAGCCAAAACCAACACCTGTACATATAACATAACTTGTATTTTTATTGGAAATTCAAAGCCTTGAATGACCACGTGACACCGAGATTTGAATAGGGATATATGATTTGATGTCCTATGCCCGTATCAAATGGCATGTCGCCTAACTGGTACAAAATAGGCATACATATTGTTTAATTTATGGATTTTTAACTTTGAGGATACTGCCAAACTTTTTTAATTTAATTTACATCGTGGATCAAGCTTTCCTTATTCAAAATTTATAAATTGTTTTCTGTCATATGTGTTGTTCTTTTCTCTCAATTATTATTTTCCCCTTTTTTGTCGTGAAACCCCATCATTAATCGGAGATTCGGATATGGACTTCTTGAGTGTTGCGATGGACTGTCTAAATGCAGGAAGAAGTCATTTTTTCTGCTATTAAGAGAAATTCAACTTCTTTCTCAATTGGATTGTCCAA